>JYFJ02002485.1:0-56172 GCA_000934665.2 Catajapyx aquilonaris
CCCCCCCCCCCTGGATCCGCGCCTGGCACAGGCACGTTGATCGGGTGTGTGTGCGTGAAGTGTTGCTTCAAGACCAGGATAAAGTGGCCAAAACAATTTGAGCCCCATAGTATAGGTACATTTTGTGAACTCCCCATTGTCTGTAGGAGATATTTTATCATTATTCATTAATAATTAATATTGCGAATGCATTGCACTACACTCATTTTTCACTGGTAATAAGTATAAAAAAGACGCTTTTCCGTGCTTTTCACGTAAAACCGCCCTAAATGTGCGTTTACATTTGAGCGATTTGACGAGCGAAATTTTCGTCGAGGCTGAAATCAACAATCGATTTTCGCCTTTGGTTACTTAGGGTTACACGGCCTCGGTGAAGACTTCGCTCCGTTTCGCTCGTCAAATCGCTCACATGTAAGAGCACCTTAATTTCCTCCTTTAAAAAATGAAAATTCATTTCCAATTATTATTTTACGTAGTTGAAATGAGGATTTCACATTGAAAGCAGGACCTCATTTTCATTTAGAGAGGTGTAAGAGAATTTTTCCACGTTTTAAGTGGACATTAGGGCGGTTTTAAGTGGAAAAGGCGGTTTTTTTCTTCACTTAAACTGAACGAGAAAGCAAAGATTGCTTGCATAAATGTTAGGACTTACACTTACGGTAATTTGTTAAAATAGCGAAACTCCGTAAATTATCTTTAAGCATACATAGCGTGATAAAATTGTAGCATAAAATATTCATTTATCGATATTTTTAAAATCTCCTGACATACCAGGTTCCTTTTAGGCTATACTTTTGGTTCTTTTAAATGCACCGACGATGACGTGTCTCAGAAAGACTTTCAGATATGACCTTGAAGTATTTTCCAGACATAAAGAAGACATCGTCTTTTTAACTATCTGCACTCCAGTAGTTACATCTCATTCTGCATCACAATAATCGACATTTAACAAGGATAACATAAAAGTTGCGCCAACTTCATCACCAATTCCATCAGTCCAATAAAATCTGCACAGCGAACCTGCTGGGGGTATTACCTCCAGGAGAACCACAATTTCATAATATGTGACAGTTTTATTTACGTGTTGAACATTAATCCATATTAAGGCCATTTACATAGCACAAAACAACGAATTGAAAACATGATCCGATCACAAAAGTCATGTGCCTTGAAAATGGCCCTATTCACTCTAACTGTAACGTAACTGGTGTGCATATGAATGGGACTTGACGCACCGTGCTCTGTTTAGCACCGTGTTGTACTTGCATATCATTCTCTTGCACTTTTTTAATTACTTGAAGAGAAATCAAAAGAGTGAAATGAATTCATATTCTCGTTCCTAGCCAGAATGATCACGCTTTCTCGAAAAAACACACTAAACTGAACCAGCGGAAAAGATTTCTTCGAGCAACCTGATTGCACGACCCTTTTATTTCAAACACCCGGTGCTCAAAATGCAGATGGCATTCAAGGGATGGTACGGATCTGCATAGCATCCGGCCTCCATTCTGCTTGACAGACCCACAATAAATCATTTAGGTACTACCCCTCCAGTATACATCACGTCTCACGCTATTAAACAGGCTTCGCGATTCAAATCTGTGACGTTCACATTTTTTGGGGTCAGAGCTGACAGAAATGGTTCTGGACATAGATTGTACCATCTGTTTATAGATCATATTGTCAAATTTTTAGTCATAGCACGTGCTATGTCACATGCTAGAACAGGGAATAAAGCAATTTTTTTTGTACAGTATTTGAATTGGTATACAGGTTTTTAAAATTGTAAGTGTACACACATTATCTGGACCCGATTACTGCATCGTGCTAGTAATGTTAACAATACTAGTTTGTCATTTTGCGTGTAGGGGGTGGGAGGGTGGGGAGGATCTTTTTGTCGCAGATCTGGCAGAACCTGTTAATTAATCTCGTTTCCAGGTCATATCGAGCAGGATCTGTAAGGGAGGAGTATAGGGGGGAATAGTCAGGATAGGGAGTGGGGAGAAGAGCAGAGTCCTTGTATGGTACCGCCTGTGGGGGAATGAAGACTAGGCGTGTGTGTAGGTTTCGCCGGAATCATTTCGCATTCGGGCCTCCAGTTTGCTGCTAGTATAAGAAACCACCCGGAGATGCATTGCTCTGGAGGGTGTCCTACAAACACCGGATGCAGTCTGTCTAATCTTGCCCTCTGATACAGTGTGTCAGTGTCATCATGTGTCCACCACACGTCGATTGTCCTAAAAAATGGGTCCCATCATTTTGGTTACCTCTTGGCAACCATTCACGTGAGTATACTGCAACAAGTGCTACTCACCCAATTTGGTGGACCAGAACCACGATCCATCTCAAAGTCTAACCTTAGACATTCATTTTCCGCGTCTCCGGTGTGACCGGATTCCTTTTAGACTGGTTCGTCCTGAATCCATGCACCTGCCCTCACCTTGGACAACCTGAATGTGAACATCCCTTCTCTCCTTCCCTCCCTCAATCCGATTTTACCCACCGACTTGCCCCACTATTCCGTTCTATCCCAGAGTCTATTTCCACCAGCGGTTTCTCCTCACCGAAATAATCGTCGGCCTACTTGTGTCATGTGACGCCACCAATGCTCATTACATGAGTGATCTCATGATTATCACGTCATGCGCAAATGCCGAGCGGAAGTGTGGTTAGAAAATTATGGGAGTGGTGAAGCTGCGGAACTGTGAAATCGTGGTTAATTATTACAAACCGCTTTTCCTATGTTATAGCTGACGGCTGGTGGGCTGCTGGGGCCCAGCGATGAGGCTCCTCTGCCTCTTGCCACTGGTGCTGGGTCTCGCAAGCTCGGCCTCTGCTCCTAACAGCACTCACCAACTAGACTACGATATTGTCCTGCCTGCATTTGACACTCACGACGCAGCAGTCATCAATAGAACCCGAATTCACAAGAGGTCCATCGCAGCCAGAGGTGGTAAGCACAGATTAATGTTAAGATTCATGGAGGGAAGACTAGCCAGAGTGGTCCAACGACAGTTCATTGGCCACTCTCCAGAATCCTGACCTAATCCAACAATGCATTTAAGTTGGGGAGGTGTGGTAGCTGTGATGGTCGTCTCGGCTTGCTGATCGAAAGGTCCCGGGTTCGATCCTCGCCTGGAAGGTCCCTTTCACCTGCGTTGGGAGGGTCTCTCACCCGCACCTTGGAGGTGTCTGGCAACCTGATCTCCTGGGGGACTGCACATGGCCCAATTTGAGACATTTCACCTGCACCCGTGTCCCCTCCCCGAAAATCCCTATCATTACCTTACCTAATGTCCTTGACTCCTTGCACCGGAGATTGGAGGAAAAAGTATATACGGTATATACTAGAAAAATTATGGTGGTGTGCCACCCCCCTAATGGAGCGTCGCGTCGTTTCTCCCAATGCAATGGGGTTTTTAAAAATGCATTCAAGTTCACCTTGTGATGTTCCATTGCTAGTGCGCTATCCATATGTGTAAAGACACGATAGGGTGTACAAATTTACATATTCTAAATGCGTCGACAAGTCGGGGTGAGTTTACATGACGCAGCAAGGTCAGTCATGACACAAAGATTCATAGGACACATTTCAGGGTGTCTGGCGCCTGGCAATCAAGTGTGTTATGACATTTTTCATTTTTCTGACATGCAGC
The DNA here is from genome assembly GCA_000934665.2 of Catajapyx aquilonaris. Classification (NCBI taxonomy): domain Eukaryota; kingdom Metazoa; phylum Arthropoda; class Diplura; order Dicellurata; family Japygidae; genus Catajapyx; species Catajapyx aquilonaris. Next base: position 3,657 of record JYFJ02002485.1, read on the forward strand.
ATGCAGCCGTGTCATGTAGTAACACAACCATGCAAATACATTGCTATGCAAATTTTTGTGCACGGTATCGTGTCCGTAGTATCCCAACTTTACACATACTTTTGTGCAGGGTAACACAAGAAATTCTTGTGTCAATTATATATATTAAATACGTAGTCATAATTTTAAGAAATATGACTCTTGATTATACCTCCAGATCGCCAGAGCAGACTATTCTTTGGTGACCCCAAAAGATGCTATACTGGGAAGTGCGAATTCTTCCTATTCTGCTGGCTCAGCGGAGGTCTAATCGAAGGCGGATGCGGAGGATTTCTTTTCGCTTGTTGCCAGTACTCCGAGCAAACCTACGATGTCTCCAACGCCTACTCTGCAAACATCGATCATAACCCAGTACCCGTGGACTACGGACCCGTCCGGAACGATCCTCGTAAGTTGATAAACTTTGATAAGCAGGCTACCATACTTATGCTCTCATGTATTTCAGGTTGCGGCTTGTCCAACTCGCATCTGGCAGGAGCACAAGAACGAATAGTGGGTGGCCACGAAGCTGGATTCGGCACATTTCCTTGGCAGGTACAAAGCTTTACAAGGTGACAGTTCGAAAAATTATCGTGAGCTCCAAGACAATCAGTACCACCTAGTTCCTGTAGCTCAATGGTAGAGCAACTGTATGGTTTCATACACGGTTCCGGGTTCGATTCCCGGCGGGAACGAGAGGACCGATTTGTTCTTGATACTCTGAAGAAGCTAGTAATGGTTGTCAGTACTACGCGTCCCTTGCTTCGGATATTTTCTCCCACCTTTTTCCATAGGTGTACATACGAGTGGGTACAAGTCGCTGCGGAGGATCACTAGTCAACAAGCTCCATGTCGTCACTGCCGGTCATTGCGTCGCACGGTAACACACACTGTTCCCATATGTTTGATCCCATCTAAATACACCGATTCCACAGAGCGGCTCCATACCAAGTGGTGGTGACGCTGGGCGACTACGTCCTCAACTCTGCAGTAGAGCCCTTGGCACCAATCACCGTGGGAGTGTCTCACATTAAAGTTCACCCCTACTTCAAGTTCACACCTCAAGCTGATCGGTACGACGTGGCTGTGCTCAAACTGGACCGTCCCGTCCCGTACCAACCGCATATAGCGCCCATATGCCTTCCGTACAAGGGCCAGGATTTCCTTGGCCAGTATGGCTGGGCAGCTGGCTGGGGAGCTCTCGAAGCTGGTGAGAAATGAAAGCAGAGTATCCTGCCTGTACGCAACCCATATGACACCACTGTACGGAGGGTTGCTTGCATGTTGGGATGAACAGACTTACTCTCGCGCAAACTCTTGCAGGATCTCGCCTTCGGCCCAAGACGTTGCAAGCGGTGGATGTGCCCATCATCGACAACCGGTTGTGCGAGCAGTGGCACAAGTCCAACGGCATTAACGTCATCATCTACGAGGAAATGATGTGTGCCGGATACAGACTAGGAGGGAAGGACTCTTGTCAGGTGCGTGGTCTGCATTTGCTCCAAAGATCAGTTAGTTAAAAGGTATTTCTCCAGGGCGACTCTGGAGGACCGCTGATGCTAGAATACCATGGACGCTGGTACCTCATCGGCATCGTGTCGGCAGGTTACTCGTGCGCACAGAGAGGACAGCCGGGAATTTACCATCGGGTTGCCTACACTGCAGACTGGATATCGTACTCGGCCAATTCGTGAGAGGACATTGGACTGCGGGAGCAGTCGTAGACCATACCAGCAAAAAACCACTGTCGCCCACAGTGGAGTGGACAGTGGAGTTTTGTGACGAGCTACGGGTAATCGGTGATTTTGTGGCGGGTACAAACTCACCGTCCAGTCTGAGTCAAGTGACAAAACCAGAGAAGAATGAAATGCTTCCTCAAGCTTCTATGTGAATAAACAGTGGGACAAGGCGAGACGACAATCAAACACAATTTAGTGCATGTGGTGGAACAAAGAAACGAGGAGAAATGGCGGTGCAAAACATTACATGGATTGTTTTTTGTTTACCATGCATGCAAATGTCTCGATTGAAACAGTCATAGTTTGAAGGTGAAATGAAATTGCGTCAGCAACGTGAGCTAGTGACAATGACTAGAGAGGAGTTGGAATTGTACCTCAGGTGCCAAATTGAGGGTAATTCTAACCAGGATAAAGAATTTATCACTCTTAACACCTTCTGCTTGTCTTATCCTGCTGCTGCCCCCAAAACAACACAAACCTGGTTGCCATTTTGCAATGTTTTTCTCAGCCACTCCAAACTCCCTTTACAGAAATGTTGGTTTCCTATAATGTCTACATTTTCTACAATTATTCTGGAATCAAGGCAGGATCCAAAAGTATTCTGGAACCTGGCTGGAAAGTGCTGCTCAATGTTATTTAAGTCACTCAAAGTGACAAGTTAACTTCTGGTACGTTTTCCAGCCATGTTTCAGGGGAGGTCTGATATAATTCTGATTCCACAGTGAGAAAGAGTAATATTAAAGAAAGGTCCTGTGCACAGGGTGAGGCAACTTTTGATTCTGATTATTCTCTAAGTTATTTGTAATGATAATTGGCATGTCTTCAGTTAAATAACATATGAGGCTCTATTTTATTGAAATTAAGCAGTTTTGATATTTTTTTTTACAAAAGTCACTATTGCATGATTATACAGGTATCATCCTTGATACCTACAATGTTGCCTCATTCTGCATCAGGTTTTGATTATCACTGAAAGTCGTGCAAAATATAACTGGTCAGAAAGTCAATAGGTCTGTAATGGTTCACTTTGTCATCTCTTGGATGTGTGTACAAAATAGTCACTGTTTTGTGCATTTAATGTACAAAATGTCTCATTCATAGAAAAAACTGCTTTGAAAATACAATTAGGCTATTCTCTCTTACATCCCATGGTTGTGAAAATGCATAATCTGCATGTCAAAGAGAATTATTCTTTTTGTGTAATAGCATATTAGTATACTGGACTATTTTACTGAAAACTGGAATCTTCGCCGTCAGTGTAACTTGTTCACACCCTCGGAATTTGGATTATAAAAATAAATGCAAGTTATAGATGTATGACGGTGTTTTGTTCGCACTTGGTTGAAAACTGCGAACATTTAATAATATTCACTCCAAATATTTGTGATAGAGGCCTACTTTTTACTCAGGATAAGATAAATATGTGCAAGGAAAAAACCATACGAAATGATTATACAAAACACAATTTTTTACTGTTTACACTGGTGTTGTCATTACACAAGGGATACTAACCAGTCGAAAATGATTTTAATTAAACTTCAGAAAGACATCACAAAATGTTCTTACCACAATACTGAATATGTCCTGTCTCTTACTTGTTAGACATAAAAGGCAGCCATTCTCATTACATAGTATTAAATATTTAAATCTCCCGATGAATGAAGATGATCTGGGATTCAAAGTAAATAATTAGTTCTCACGTTCTCATGGCAATACTGTCACTGCATTTTAAGACTAAGAAATTATTATAAGTTACTTTTCATGTTAAAGTTTGGCTGATTATTCCGGTCTCATGATATATCAAATAGTGATAATAATTTATCGATATATTGCTTATTATATTACTATTATATTGCTTAAATGGAATAATTTGAGAAACTAAGAGAGAATGATGACAATTGATGGAAAAGGTATTCACATTTTCTTAGTAGGCCTACTTTATCTAGAGCCACATAATTTGGGAGTACTGCGTCAGCAATTAACCAGAAAGCTTTAAAAAGACTTAAATAGTTAATATACCACAGGAGTGCATGAAGAGAAATCCATTCTGTTGGTCATGTGATGCAGTGTAAGTTGCGACACACTAACCTAATGAAAATGAAGATCTGAAATGCAGGACAACCAGAGTGACATTTTGGCTGAAATTGAGTGAGATATTGTTTCATATACCATAAGTTGTGGACTTGTGGTATGTAATCTTTTACAGAGAAAGTTCTGATAGTCATGGCGGTCTTCTGAAAGAGCAGTTATAGTAGAGTATATAGAAGTGTTTGAAATGCTGTATGTAGATCTCATTAGTCGTAACACATGGATAGCTTAGTATCTAATTTTTCACTGATATTGACTTATAACTACCCATGGAGTACTTGTTGGCCTGTAAATTACTTTTACATAATTATTACAGTTTGATACTGTGGGAGAGTCGGAGGTTGCAAAGGTAGAGGTGATAAGGGATTGAAGGCGTGATGAGGACATGTGTCGTAATATACAGGCAGTCAACATTAGAGGTAGTCCGAGAGAAGTCCAGGAAAGTTCACGGTAATTAGTTCCAAAGGCAGTGTAAAATAATAGCCGTTATTTGTGCTCTGCTCCCTGAGAGTTGTCCTTGTTTCGATTGCCATTCAGGCTACTCCTGGACTACCCTAGAAGCTAGAACCACCTCCGGACTACGAACCTCTGGGATTACCGTCCACCAGACTACCACGCTCGTGCTGTCATCAAACTTCAATCTGTCATAATTATGTTGAAATCATTCTAGTGTCTCTTGGATCGTTCTGCATTTCAGTTCTTCTAAATAACATTAATAAGTCCAAGTCCCATAAATATACTGTTTATTTTCATATGACTACCACTAATGATCGATATCAACTGTGCCTTCCTGTTTTTCTTTCTTCTCACAATGTGTGTTCTGGTCGACAGACACCCAAACTGTCAATATTATCATTCTGCTAATAATTTTAAAGGGCGCGTGTAATGTGTGCCATAAAAAGTACAACACATGTGAATATCAATTAACTTAATTATTGGTATAAAATTGTGATAAAAATCGCTTTCTTATTTCTTTTGAAAAATATCGTAATTATTTTATTTATTTGATTTCTGGTTTGTAATATTAACGCAAATACTTTTTCATTTCGAAACAAAGTTAAGGACGTGTTTATGCTCAACAGTTACGCAGGACACGATGGATAGTATATATCAAATGCACCCGTGTAAGTCGTACGTTATAAGCCACAGGCAATGGTTGACAACAACGCCGCATGGCAAGAGTATAAATCAGTGTCCTAAATGTTGCTAGAGGTGTTTGTCAAGGTGAAAATGGTCGAGTCCAAAGCACACATCTATAAATGGAACGAGTGCCTATAGCTAGTGGTTGTGACGTGGGGCATGGCCTCAGATCTGGTTCAGTAGGTTTGCGAAGAGGAGAGAGCTGGTACAACTCACTCAGAGCTCATCCTCCCGACCTACAAACATCTAACCAATATTATTTTAGCCGTATTGTTTTTAGATTTGAATACTATTTTCAGCAAACTCCTCTTCCAGTCTCACGCATATTTTTTTTCAAATTCAAATAATGGGTTTCATTATTCCAACTTATATAAAACTAATATAATATAGCCCATATAGTTTTAAAATATTAAATTGACGGGTATCACGTATAGGTGCAGTTACCTGCGAAACCTACTCAGGCTGTGTGCTGGTTGCAGAGAGAGCAACAATAATGTATAAAAGTATGCAGGGTTTTTAGTGAGTGTATTTAGGGTTTCATTTTCTTAATATGTGAATATTACTAGGCACAAAACGGAATTTTAAATTACGCCTTCACTCTTGATACTACAACAGGGCCTATAATTCTCGCATCGGCAGAGTAGGCCTACACTGTAAATTGTTAAACAGATTAGTCTGGTTTATTGGATGATGATTGCCACTGATTAGTAATGTTGTCACATTAGAAAGTCTTACTGCCTAAATGTTTAATGTAAGACCATTTCGCACTATTAGCCACGATAACGCAAAATTTGCAAGGGATCAAAACGTTATGCGGACAAGACCCTTACATAAGACGTGGACCCTCATTCCACTTTTTTGCTTTCATAAAACCTGGCTCACTTATTCAAATTACACTGCCCAGTGCAACTAGTTCTCAGCCAATTACACACAGCGAATTAGTTAACTTTCGAGCTGCCGAATCATCTCACGAACATGCGTTTTTTTACGCCTACAAAAAAAAACTCGTAAGCGCCCTAATGTCCAGAGTGTGACATTGCAAATTTCTCCTGACCAAGAAAATCGCAGTGCAAAAACAGGATTGTTGACCATCCAGCGACGAACGGTCTTCCTTTGGCCGGCAACACTGCGCCGAGCACTTTCCTCCACTGTAAAGTGGGTGAAGGGAAAGAGGTTTTGCGGTCCATAAAGCTCCCTGTTCCTACTTTCCACAAACTGCCATTCTTACTCTAAGGGGCCTCCCTCAGGTCTTCCAGCAGTCAGTCAAGGTCTAGCCAACGGACAGCTGTGTCCTCTGCTTTTGGCACAAGAAGGTAAGCTTTAGTAATAATGCACACATGTTGCTAAACTGTAGCAGCTTCTATGGGTGGCCACCCAGAGCGCTGTTGGTGGTGACATTTCGAGCCATATTCCTTTCCTTCTTGGCTCACATTTCTAGTGGTACAACCACCAAAAGTTTCGCTAGATGGAGGGAAAACTCAAATCACGTTTCCCCCATCAGCAGGGACCAAGAAACAAGAAGGGACTTTCCAAAAGGTCAGGGATCGCCCACAAAAGAAGACACCTGCCTGCCCTGGACAGGTGAAAGTGGCACCACGAGGTTTTGGGGGGAAAAAGAAAGACATGACACACGGGGAGAGATTGACCTCGTGGCAAGGGGGCATCCTAACATTAGCAGCATAGCTACAAGAAAAGGAAGAAACTGGAAACGACTCGAGGCGGAGCAGATGACAGTGGCCATGTCTTACTCTCGAGCAAGGAAGAAAGAAGAGCTCTGGAGGTGATCCAAAGCTCAGGTGAGATGCTATTTTGTACGTTTTGTTTCAGTGTGGTTAAGAGTTGTCGTATGATTTGAATGGTGTGGAGCTCAAGTCCATCCTGAATGTTCACCGACCTGAACCAGGCTGAGAACTGTGAGAAAAGGCGTCAGCGTGAACATGGGTTACCCCCACCCATTTCAATCTGGCACAAACAGGGTGAGCGAACTCAACTGGCAAACAAAAAAAAATTAGCTAAAATAAAAGGAACACGGTCATTGAAGCATGGCGTGATAATGCGTTACGTTTGCGCTAGGGCTTAGGCAAAATGGTTCACACTTGACCGATAACGCGAAATACGGATGTGTAGCAAACATTAAGATGAACTATATGAAAAAATTACGTGTTGCACATATTGTTACATACCGAGGGTTTCTGTCTTTTCTCTAGGAATTTACAAGCAAATACTGTAGTGTATTATTTGTAGCTTGGTTTACATAATTATACTCTATTAGAGTTAAAATTGAGGCACTGATAACTATTGATGTGTGACCTCGTCAGATGTGAAGAAATGACCCAATTTATTGTGAAGTATTTTTGCCATTTTTCCAACGAATTATACCTCACTTGGAGGTTATTTTCTTAAAGACATACTACAATTTAGCACTGCAGTACAATATATAAATGAAAGAATTTCAATGCATATTAAGCTCAAAAGATAGTACCGGGTAACTTATGTGATTCTATTTATTCTAAAAGAATCATTTTAGGTGATATGCTTTATTCTGATTTGTTCATTACCTACGGTACCCAATTATTATAGCAGTAGGTGATATGTGTAGGTATTAATTTTATATTTAGAAATATTGAGTATTAATTTCACTGTTCATTCTAGAATTTTATTACATATCTGACTAAATGATAAGGGTAGCTATAATTCAATATACTGTAAGCCTATTTTTTCTGCCAGGACGACATTGAGACCCCAATCATAATGCTCCCTGACACTTGACTTATGAGTAGATAACCTTCGGTTATCGATTATATGGGATAATTCGTCCTCTCCATGTAATCTCCAGTAATGACTACTCAAGGTCATGCAAATAAGCTTTCTAAAAATACCTCAACATCACTTTTATTACAAGGGAAGTCCTAACAAAGTTTGAAGTTCGATTTAAATGAAAATATAAGCATTGCATTACTGTATAACAGGCTTCAAAATGTGGCAGTAAGCCATAGACCTCTATATTGACACCTCTTTACGGTAATTAACTTGCCCGTAATAAAATTCATAACAACATTTTCACTATAAGGGGTAGTTAGCGATGAAGGAGACTCAAGTTAAGCCCCAATAATGAAATAAAATAACACACATTCATTGCAATAAAATCAGCTATAAAACAGCAATTAATGATGATGATAATCAGATGCAGGGGTTGACACGTGAGAGAGAGTCATAATGTGTGTGTCTGTTGGCAATTCTGCATAAGAATTTGGAAGATAAATAATAATGTCAATGTTTCACAGGTTTGTATGTTTGTGTAGTGAACTAAATGGGCGATAATTTTACTTTTGACCCAAAAAGGCATAGAAATAGTGTGCGTTTATAACTTTCACAAAATAATGTAAACATATTAGTGTACCGATAGTTACTTTCATGATGACAGAGTGATTGATAAAGACAATGGGTCGGTTTTTCGTCTCACTGCTTGCGAGCAGTACCAAGAGCTAATAACTGGCAGTACCAATTCAATAACTAACAACCATGGTAACCCATGGAAAAGCTTATTATGGGAGAATCGTCACTAGTAGAATCAAGTTGCTAGCAGAGAATTAGCAGGAGGACAAAAACCCACCCTCTGTCTTTTACCCATTAACAGTACAAACATTATACTAATACATATTTGATCACTTAGTGTTGCCAACCTTGGAAGTTATTTACGAGTATACAGTATAATAAATTTGCCACAATCTATACCTTCACTCCTTGCAGTTTAAGTCATACGGTACAGCAATAAATGTCAGTTAAAACTTGGTAGAAGAAAAGGGTATATCAGTAGGGAGTAGGCTATATCAAAATATTTTATGTGAGAAGTATGTAGAAGATTAATTTATGATCAAATAAACTAATAACATTTAATAGCTAATATTAATTCAGAGGGTAATATATTTCTAAATCAACATGAATATGATATTTACGAGTACATAATGAGTAAACCAAGGTTGTAATGCCTAATTAAGTAGCCTATAATTTAGAAGACAAAACATTTATTACTCGGTATGTGTGTTGTCTTATACAAAATAATGTTGATGATTATGGTACCGGTTGTTATGTCAAGATTATGAATCTGCTCGCACTTTATCTGCTCAATCATGAGAAATTTTTTGCTCAATATTATAGGCTACATAACAACAACGACACTGCCCTGGAATAGAAATTAATGCAATAGTGACTATCCAAAATTTTTGTAAGCTGTGCCATAAGAAAACAAAATAATTCGGTAAATATTGTCAATACGTAGGCCTAATAGTTTCACCATGCTCATTAATACTGTACCTATATATAATTATTTTCCCTGCTTTTCAAGAAGGAATTTTAAATAGAACACTGCCTAGCTCATTGCACAGCAGATGACAGTTACTGTTCAGTCTTGAATTGAGTGGTACAAAATCAAACTCTAATATGGGAGAAAACAGTAATTAACTAGTAACATTAGAAGCTAATGGATATTAGCTTGAAAGGATTCAGGCGTTTCAGTAAAAAGTGCAGTGTTTTTTTTTACAGAATACCGTAGGCTACTGTACAAATGTGACATACGTATTTTTTAAAATAGATTAAGAATGCAGTAGTCACGCTTCCTTCAACGAGCAATTAGTTTAATCACAACATAGTTAACTTTCAAATACAGGGGGGTACTACTCTGCCCAAGTTGCCTATACAAGACGGATAAAAATAGCCGGAATGATATAGATTGGTGAACAAAGTCGGCGTATCGTTCGATTGCAGTGAACATTTCTTGAATATGGTTGGCGCGTTCTTAATATTTTTAAGAATAAATTGTATTATTCATTGCCTGGACGATGCACAGCATGGGAAGTGTGCTATTTTCATCTTAAACCATTTAATCAAATCCGGAACATTTGAACATAATAATTATGATGACCGCTTAGTTTGTTTACATTGCTGTAGGGAGTAATTAATCCATCAACATTTCACCGTTCCCACACTTCGAACCGTCTAGCGTTCTTGCTTAAAGTATAATATTCCCAGTAGGAATATAGGAGGCGGAGTGGCGCTGCGGTAACGTATCGCCCACGGATGTTAAGGTCCCGGGTTCGAACCCAGCCCGGGGTTCCCCCCTTCATCTCATGCAGAGTTGGGTCATCTCTGGCTTCGTCTCGGGTGGAATTTCCTTAGACTAATCCACCCGGGGGAGTTCACAAAATGACATTGGCAACGACATTGCACTGCACTTTGCACATCCCCTCCTGTCATCCTGCCCGTGGGCCCGGGTTCCAAATGTGTACATACGTGCAATGTACAATTGAGAAATAATAAAGGTCCGTGCGAAGATACCGATAAGGTGAAATGCACTACCCCTACGATTATTATATATATTCCCAGCAGGATATCCCCTATATACGAAATGGTCCCATACAACAGTCTCTAGATTTAATTGATGCCGCGTGCTGTAATTATGACTCAATTTCAAAAGTAATGTAGAGTATTTGGTCTTATAAAATGGCACTGCTCACTGTTACGAGTTGTCACACATTCATGCCTCTGTACCATATCTTTCCACTCCGACTGCTGCTGTATAAGCATAATAATTATTGCTCGTAGTTATTATCAACATTGTTAAATATCTCAAATTACACTAATGATAATCCACACTGTTAAAGGATAATTTCACAGCCATGCATCAGGATAATTATCATATTGGTATCTTCTTAATGGCACATCATTTGACGCCAATTTACTTCTATATCCGGTCCTGCTGCTACCTCTTCCTTTCCTGAAACCATTTGATTCAGGCTCTTGATCTTACTGGTGCTCATTTGGATTCTGGTACTGATTCATCTGTATCCATCTGTATATCCCCTATCCATCCTGCTCCATCAACGATGCCAATTATTTGCTCTTTTTGTTCTGTGCTGTAGTGGTAATGTTTCTTTGAGGACTGTGAACCAAGATGCTGGCAATTTAGTCCCATGCATGTAATTGGGCAAATATGAATATTCATTTGGCTTTTACTCGTAAGTGAATTACTTAATGCATCTATTCGGATTTCCATCCATCGTATAAGAGTATCATCAACATTGTTTATGTCTCACACATTATCACACAATATCATTATTAACTCATTGTTTCTTTACTTCGCCAAACTGAACCTTATCTCTTCAGTGATAAGTTGCACCTAATGTAAACCTATAGCCTTCAACAGCAAAGTAAAGCCCCAATGCAATGTCACGAACCCCCCCACAAATCAATGTGTGAAAATGACTCCCTTACTTTAGATCTCCTTTTCTTCTTGATCTGTATCATCCCCGCACTCTTTTGTCTACCACCCCCTGGTTCTTTTGTGTTTGTTCTACTTATTAATCCTTTGTGGCATCGACTTGTTGGCTTTACCATTGTTACACCTTCATGCGAGCGGAAACTTGCTGCAGTCCGTTAGTGAATTTTTGGGGCCAACCTACTAGTCCATAATCCGGGGAACGAAGAGAGCTTTTGCAGACTTCCAGAAGAGACATCATCAAGTGCTTTTTGGGCGCACCTTAACTTGAGTGACGTGCATGTTCCAGTCTCAATTGGAGCATAACTGAGCGGACTCCACCAAAAATCAGCCAGGAAGACTTCCTTCTTGTTAAGAGCAATCCACCTTACCGGTTCTGCCTTTCTTTTTCTGTTTCTTCTCTCATTTTTTGTTTGTTTGTGAAGACTCACCGCCAGAGTAAATGTGCAACCGCTGGGGAAATGAGGTAAACGCAACCTTGTGTCCAGACCTACTTGTATTTAAGGCGTTTCAATTACTAGGGCCTCACATATGGGATGCCGGTCATTCCCGCTTCATATACAGTATAAAAAGAAGTGTTTGTGTCTCAGTGAAAGGCTAAGCAACACATCCTCCTTTTCCCTTTGCCTATGGCCTGCTTCACAAAATGTGCCGTCCTTCCATGGAGATGTAATCTTTCGCAACCAGGTTAGTGTCCTGCACAATTTCTCCCACGCCTCCACCATCCAGCCTCTGAAGAGGATATTTCATTCTGTTCATTCATGCCAGAAGGAAATATTTACGCCTATATGACCTTTGAGCATGGCCAAGGTCTTGGAAGCCTGTTGATTCACAACAGGAGGTCCTGACAGGATCTACATGTTTATAGCAATTTTTCAAAAGCAAAATGTCACAATATTGAAATGTCATAGATCAAATGGACTAATGATTGAAGGATTGCGATGTGCAACGTTCGCGCAACTCAATTTCGTAACATACGGGGGATTCCAATTAACCCACTTCCACATGGCCATGCTCTGCAGACACTCCGGAATTTACGTCACAGATATGCGAGAACCAGATTGGCACGCACGGAGAAGGAAAACGCTGCATGAGATCGTGATGGTTGGAAAGAATTCGATATCGACTGATATGAATGGGGCATGTAGGAGTTTCAAAATTTGAGCCATTCAGCCATTCAGAGAAAAAATTTACACCAGTTGGTCACATAAATACGTACATCAAGACATTCATTTGTGCCAAAAAAAGAAATAAATTATTGTGTCTCTGGAATTGTTTTCTTGTGCCGAAACAACTAGACAGAATCAAACAAGCGTATAGGTTGCGGCGACACGTGCCGAAGGTTTCCCGCGCCCTGCTTGTTCACTCTAATGGCAAAAGAGCCGTGTAATGTGGTCACTATGCTCAACCATCGCTCATTCGTCATTGGTTTTGCGGTCACGCCTTACATAGTCGCACGCTGTGCCGTTCAGCAGCACATTTTGTCGGCAATTAGATGACCAAAAAAATGGCTATTAAAACCAGAAAATAGATTTTAAATCGACCTAAAACATGTACGATTCTGGAATTTTATGACTTCTTATTCATCTGAGGACAAGGCAGTTAAACTGATGTTATTACAATGTCAATCTCTTCAGCCCATTCACACTGACACACCGACCCACACACACCCACTTATTGCTACAATGTCGAAAAGGTATCGCACAGTAAACCTGGCTTAGTTGACGCATCCGGTGCGTAGCAGTATATAGGAAACGTATTAGTGGTTCCTAATTTCCATGGGACTTGACCGCCCCCGCACGAGCTGCATCTGACCTAACGGGAAACCAGAACAGCCTTAGGCTCTCTAACGGGAATGGCCTTGCCGTCACACAGTTTCCGGATCGCCTCCGACGTCACGATACACGGACCATTGTTACCACTCAAAGACGTCTCATTGTTGCTCCCTACTGGGGGGTTAAAACGGGTCCGGATTGTTGGAAGCACTCAAATGGTTATCATCTCTTCATCGTATGCATACACCCTGAGGGGTCTAACGGAACATGTTTTCCAGAATAAGTCGTTTGGTGACTATGGTAGAAACAGGGCTTTTTAAAGCCCTACTCTGGGTATTGTTGTGGACCAGACCCGGATCAAGGGGTTGGTCAAATCTGAGAGCCGTTAGCAGTTTTTTTTTGAAATAGCTGGCAAAAATTCCGAGATATTTTGCAAGTAACGGGAAGGGCGTTCTCTACAACACGGCTTGAGACAGTAGCAACCAATCTTGGCTCGAAACAAGTCCACCATTCTTCTCCTCCTTCTTTTTTTTCATTCTGAGGCGTTATACTCTACTGACACTTAAATGTAGAGCCATTTTGTTCAGTAGGTCGGAAGTCTTGGTGTAACCTCTTTCACATTTGGTTCACCACCCTGCCTGCGTGCCAGTCTTCCAATGTTAGTGAGTCGTGGATGTGGTGGAAAAGAGTGAGTTGGTGCTCGGTGGTGTTGTGGTGGAGACTACGGAGGATGCACTGCCTACCATTTTGCTGTTGAAGGCTTCTACAGCCATGGGAAATCAAGGCTGCTGCTGCTTCCACCGGCCAGCTTTTTGCAATGGTATACCTACTAGTTTTCCTTTCATGTTCAATTAATTGGATGTAGATTTGACGTAGTGTACATGTGTATGTTAGCTAACCTTTACATGCAGGTCAAGGTGTCTTATGTATAAGTGCAAATTAATATAGATTGTGCAATAGTTAGCGATTATAAACCAGGTCAGATGTAATAAGTATGCCAAAAATGTACCGAGCAGCGGTGTCAAGATGCCGTGATATTTGGATACAGTTGAAACGTCTGATTCATATTCAGATAGTGACAGGTGGAACACCTTTGGAATAATAATGGCATAACATTTATGTCCACGTCGACAGCAAGGTCACCATGACCCACCACTGTGAATGTTTCCCTTATTGTGACATTATGACTAGCACATGCACAACTGAATCAAAATATCCCGGATTAATCACTTACTGCCCTACATTAGTAGCTGGCGTGCATATATGCGTGGCATAGGCAGTTAAGAACACCCCTTCTCACCAACACATGGTCCCGTTATGATCCCGAGTCGAAACTTGGAGCTTCACTGTGTTCTTTCGAATAACCGTACGCACAAAATTTGATATGCAACTTGACTGGCATCATGTCACATGGAGGCATAACACTATGGTAATGGACTCGAGTCGCACCAAGAAGTTTCAGTTTTGCCAAGCATGATTTGAATACCAATGTGTGTGTTTTTTTTTTTCTTGCTCTCCACAGTTCCCGTCGTGCTGGCGGCCACGCCATGTTCAGAACCCTGTGCTATGTCGCTGCCATTATTCTCTGGTGCACCGTCGACGTCCTTGGTGCCAACTGGATAAGCGGTAATTTCATGTTAATACCAACATAAAGTGTTCCAGTATTTTACGGTTGTATGAAATAAATCCTGCCAATGAAAGCTGCGACCTTGGTATGCATAACCCATTTACTAGAAATATTTGTGCTAAATGTTCCACTTCACTGGAGTATAGGAAACTTTGTAGCGAGAACAGTCACTGATCAGCTGCTACAGGCCTGATGCTATGGGCAAATATTACTACATTTGTCAAAATTATTTCTAGATTAATTTTAACCTCGACCCTGTGGAATACTGCTAATCAGTGACCTCTATCAGCCTGAAAGTTTGTTGTCTCACATAAGAATAATGGCCCTTATACATAAGGACTGCTCAAATCGCGAGGATGAATAATAAGGGGTCGACATGGTTGAACCCAGGGTCAGTTGGATCCGCATACAACGAAAAAAACAAGCCCGGGGTTACTCGAGTCCGACCCCGGAACCGGGAAGATATGGCATTGTACTGTACACCTTCGTGGGGTGTCCTTGTCTCTATAAGCATCCCGACATGCTCCGCCCGTATCTGGTCATCCACCCTCGACCTCCTCCGGAAGCTCCAAGACACTCGGAGTCTACTCTGATTTCTTGTGTTCAATATAATGTCCATTATGTATACGGGCCTTAATTACCAATAGTGGTAAAGACGGATGGTATAACACTGTCGTGCTTCACGTGTATCGGCTCTGTCTTAACCCATAGTGAAAGTTCGCTTATCGAGCCAGTTTTTAATGGCTAAATGTCTTGGCAAACACTTGCGACTGTTATGCAGTATACTAATTAATGCTTCCAAGTAGTGTTTTCTTGTTTTATTATTAATTTCTCGCAGAAAAATAATTTCCCAGCGGTTAAACTGTTTTATAAATGGATTATTACCATCAAAGGTTGAGCAATTTTTTTTGAAGTTTTTAAAAATTAAAACTATTACTATACTTGTCCGAAAACTCGACTATGCCCATTTGCATACATTACATATACATAGTGTTATCCAGATCAGCCGAGTCTGGTGTCCAGAAAAGGCAACCGGATATAAGGCTTTCCAGGGCATGCAAATTAAGGCCACTGAGGAAGAGCAAGCGGTAATGAGTTATATTCACACTGCATATAGAGATACTGCTCTCCACTCTCGCATTACAATAACCCAATATTAAATTACATTTGAAAGGCATTCACTGATGACCTATAATTGGCCCGAGTTTAAATCGTGACACGCACAGTACTAGTTCCCAAACCACCCCATAGTATGCTAGCATCAATAAGGGAAAATCTTTCTAACAAAAGATCCTGTTTTCAGGGTCCCGTTTAATGCATCGTCTGTTTGGAGTGCCACCGAGTTGCGCGTTCAACGGAGCGCAGTACGGTTGCACCTTGGCCTTCGTGTGCTGGATGAATGGAGGCCAAGCTCAAGGCGGATGCGGCAATCGATGGGTCTTCACGTGTTGTGTACCTCCAGCAGCTGCTGTTAGGGCAGACTCGCCTTTGCCCGAAACCAATGAAATCACACTCACCGATGTGGGTAAGTCCACATCTGTCTATATATGGTCATTTGACTTCAGCACCAGAGTGTTACACAGTTATGGTCAATGATGGAATTATAAAGTCATATTCAACTTTCAGAGTGTGGTGTGCAGCGGTTACTCTTGCAGAAGCGCATTATCGGTGGGCACGAGGCCTACTTCGGCGAATTCCCATGGCAAGCACACATCCGGATTGCAGGATACCAATGTGGAGGAGTCCTACTCAATCACTTCTACGTGGCTACGGCGGCGCATTGTGTTCACCGGTACGTAGATTGGACTGACAGGTGTTCCACCCTTGGTTTCCACACCTAATCCTCAAGTCAACAGAGTCTCCATAGCTCAATGGTAGAGTATTCGCTTCGTCGGAGAGCGACATGGTCCAGGGTTCGATTCCCTGGTGGGGACAAGTGCACTTCTCATCCACATTCCTTGACCTGAATTTATACCAACTTTGTAGCCTGTGCCACTAGTGAATCATTTACTTGTAGTTTTAAAAATAATTGCACTATAATTGTAGAAAAAATTCATTTGGCCCCATACGGAAGAAAGATGGCATCATTATAAATAGAGAGTTTCTAAATGTTAACCTAAAAACATTAATGATTCAATTATGTACGCCTACTTGTAAGTAATATATTGTAGTAATTGACCATATTTTTGGAGTGGCCAGTCATAAAGCATCATTTCCAGTTCCTTTGCGTTTTGGTTGGCCACTCCTAATTTCTTATCAGAAGGGCACATTTTACAAAATGCTGGGTAGTTAACTACTTTTCCCTATTTCCGGCCATTTTGTACGACATCTTGCAGAGCTCGACTCTCGGAGATTACTATATACCTGGGGGAATACGATACCAAAGATACCGGTCATTACGTCGAGCCCTATCCCGAGGAGGTGTTTGCTGCGGTGGAAAAGAAGATCCATCCCAATTTCAAATATATGCTCACCCAGCCTGACAGGTATACTGTAATTCATGTATTGGCAGACATCATTTATATCATGGAGTCCATGGTGAACTAGGTGCAATGCAGTTTGCAAAAGAATCAGGAATGATTCGAAAATATGAATTCTTGACTAATCCACTCAAGCCTCTTCAGATTCGACATCGCATTACTAAGGTTGAACCGACCTGCGCTGTACAAGGAAAACATTCTTCCTATCTGCCTTCCAACCGAGAGTACCCACTCGTACCAGGGCCGAATTGGCGTCGTGGCTGGTTGGGGAAAGACTGACACTTCATTTGGTAAGCTGATAATAATTTAGACTACGGTGGCATGTTTAAACTTCTCTCATAATATTCTACAGGCAAGACTGGTACCAACATATTGCAAAAGGTTCTGGTGCCCATAATCGGCAACAGTGACTGCCTTGTGTGGCACGAGCAAAAGAACATCCGACTGGAGCTTCATGAAGAAATGTTCTGCGCGGGTCACAGGGACGGCAAAATGGATGCTTGCTTAGTATGGCGCAACTATTGAGTTGTGTTGTTTATGTAGTCACAAATATGTCATGTCCTGCAGGGAGACTCTGGAGGTCCTCTTATCGTGCACGACAGAGGTCGATGGACACTGGTTGGAATCACGTCTGCAGGATTTGGGTGTGCTGTCGACAGACAACCTGGGATCTACCACAAGGTATTTACATAATATGAGTGCAAGTGAAACCCTCTTATTCGTTCAATTCCGCAGGTAACAATGACAACGCATTGGCTGAGGAATAATATGACGTGAATGGAGGATTCTCTACTAGTGGGTACAACTTTGAAGAAGAAAGGACACTACTGACGGGGCACTGACCTGCACTGATCTCACAAAGCAACGTGTCGTTCCCTTGCAGTTAGTTGGACATTGAGCCTGCCTGTACGAGTATTGCCATCATCTAGAGTTGAAGACACAGTTCTCGTGTGTCAACAGTCACCAGATTGCCCATCTACCAAAACATTACGGATATTTCGTGTTTAGCTTCAGTGACTGCGAATGTGTTCACAGGGGTTATTATTTCTTTAATTCATTCGGGGTCCCTGTTAAAATGACCTTTAGACATTTCATAGTAATTGACATAATTTTTAAATACAACTCCGTTTTCTCAAATGGGACTGTTTGTGACGTTCCTACTTCATGGCAGGTGAGGGTCGAGCTGGTCTCAAACCTGGAACCTTGTACTTCAGAGAAGGTATATGAAAAAGCGCACAGTGCTGTAACTTTGTAAAGTCAGAAAAGCGCAACTGGATATTATACATCATTTTATAAAAATAAAAAATAAAATCACTTACGTCTGTCACTTTGCTCATAATAATAGCAGTACTACCTTATATGGGTCCTGAAGTCGTCATCACCTTATTGAAACATGGCATTTTGAGATTTTTGGTGCACTTGTTAACCCATTATTGGACGTAAATACTGTAGTATATTAGCCAAACTCACCCAGATTCATAAATAAAATCACTTTCAAGATATTACAGTATAGTGGTTGAAACATGAGGAAATCCAGATAACCGTCTCAGGTAAAGACGAAAATATATGGTTCCTACGATGTGTTGGGCCCCTTACTGCATCATCTCTTTGTTCACGTTCCTCCTGCTTTTGTCTGGAGCAAGTGACGTTCAAAAAACCGCCAATACTCTTGACGGCTGTCCTTCACGGGTGATTGGATCACACATTGCATTTATGGATAAAACTGACTTTACGGTTAACACAACAGTGCAGTGTCGGAAAATATGATCATATTCTGTCGTATTTCAGCGCTCCTAAATATAATATATAGCAAATATTTAAATTGGACACTGTAACAACAGAAGATACCAGACCAATGGCAGTAGGTGACCTTGCAATTGAGTAATGCTATTGCGTGAATATGGAAAAAGCTGCAGGGCATGTAACCCGCTAAGCAGGGATAATATGAACGTGAGTTATATTGTACATGATATTCTCTTTACACACGGAATGGCAAGACACACTTAATTGCCATCACATGCTGCGTGTAACTGCTGGATACCTCGAAGCAAAAAAAAATGATGTAGACGTAAAGTTTTGGGGTTTAAGAGTAGGCCTTGGGATCCCAATACTAAAGCAACTGAACGAGTTACATACTACTGTACTTGTTATTAATAATTATTATATCAATGGGGAATATTTTTATACGTGTCTGTACTATAAAATGTCAAATCATGTTAAATGCATTCTAATTATAGCCAAAAGTGTGACCTAGAAAAAAAAGTAGGTCCAGGATACCAGGAAAAGACTGCATGGCCACATTATTGTGTTTTTCCTATAATTTTCTTTCCTCCACCATACCAACTCATCGTCCCTTATGTTTACCCGTGGAAGAAAATATGTACAGATTCCAGATGATAATTGTTATTCCATGGAGGTTTAGCATATACTAACTTATGGTTTGATTTCGAATTTTAATTAAATTTAATATTTTTGCTGTCAGGATGGGTTATATCCGAGGCTCAGTGAATCATAGCTCACTCAGTCCTTGGTGTCTCTAGTAGTCTATACTCAGCAGGCTACTCCACTGTAAATTGCCTAATTTCATAAATGCTACAGTCGACTCCGGATGTAAGAGACTTCTAGGGACCTTGGAAATCAGTATCCTATAACCGAAGTTTCCTATATCCAAATGCACAGGAAGTAACTTGTGTCAGAACCAGCCTTTCGAATTGGCTATAACCGAGGGTTGCTTATAGCCGAGGCACTTAAATCTGGATTCGACTGTATTTATTTTCTTCCAAACCATCAATTGTTCGACACACATTTCCCTCAAGATAACTGAACAAATAGAAATCACTAGGGATTAAATTTGTCAACAGTATAGCCTACAGGGTGGCCACAAAGAAAGCAAATAATGAAAGCAAATGAAACTACAAGAAAACATGTACCGGTATAGAGTCAGGAAAACATAATGCATTATGCATACCGATTTTCTAACTTGGGTTAACTTGGGCACCATTCAAGTAGATGCAAAATGAGCCGTACGCTCTCCTTACCTTACGACAGCTTACTTTCCTTTGCGGATATTTAAAAAAAATCAAGTTACAAGCATGCCAATTCATTCAAAATGTGATATGACTCATCTTCGCCAAGTTATTATTGAGGAGTTTAATTATTCAATTTCTGTGATCAGCATAAAAGCATGCGAGAAGGGCAAAAATGAGACTTCAAGGTTGTCACATCTACTATAATGGTGCCCAAGTTGACCCAAGTTGGAAATTCGATAAACATCTCAGTCCTGACTCTATACATGTTTTCTTATAGCTTTATTTGCTTTCATTAAATTTTCTTATTGACTTATTGCTCATCAAACATGTGCCCCTTTCTTCGTGGCCACCCTGCAGTATGGGCATGGATTTTTGAAAATCGTTCAGAAAATGCTGATTCGTCATCCTGGCTTTAGCGAGTTCCAGCAGCGTCCGACTTATGTAATTCTGCCTAAGTGTCCTACTCCTTTTTTTCCATTACCCCACTTAGGGAGCTACTTACTCCTTGGGGGGGGGGGGGGNTGGGGGGGGGGGGGGTGGATTACCACCATCGGGATTTGTTGGAGCGTGTTAAGAAGGATCTTATTAGTATTTACTCAAAGGGTAGGTGGGAGGGGATGTGCAAAGTGCATGTGCGCTGTCGTTGAGTGGTCATTTTGTGAATTCCCCCGGGTGGATTAGTCTTTAGGAAATTTCCACCCGAAATGAAGCCAGAGATGGCCCAACTCTGCACGGATAAAGGTGGGAACCCCGGGACCTTCATATCCGTGGGCGCACGCGTTACCGCAGCGCCACTCCGTCTCCCCTTACATATTGCATATACATAATATTTTGACGTCCACCAGAATGCATCATTCATAATTTAATTATCCACTACTTGATCCCCGTCGGCCAGTGTTTCAACCGACTAAAATGCCGTTCCGCTCTGTTGGGAACGAATACAAACAGGAGTACAGTATAATTATTTTTTGATCTTACAAGTGTGACTAGTGAATGGGTAGGAAAAGAAGACTGATGGGGATAGGCAGAAGTAGCCAGAGTTTCGATTCATGTTTTTCAGTCTTGGCATGCCTATGCCTTTTCCATGATAGCTCTCAGGATAATTCTGGGAGGGTTATCTTTTACAGAATAACAACATGTTTCCTTGCTTCCTTATATGTTTGATCCTTGATGCGTTGCACTGAAGTGGGATGCCTTATTGGCTGGCAATTTAGCTCTCCAGGAGGTTAAAAATGAAGGCCCCTATAAAGATTCTTCACCTTATGAGTTTCATCCTATCATGCCATTACTGGGTTTCCATTGAAAAGTGGCACATCCGCCGGCTTTACATGATTCGGAAATAATTAATGACAGCTAATGTCTCTGGAATTTTTTTGTCTGCTGTCACCATTGGTATCATGACTAGCTTATTATTTTAACACTCTTCTGATCTTGCATTGCGTAGCCTTCTCTGCAACTACATTTCAATTCATTTGCATTATTATTAATGCAGTGTGCAAAGAGCATAATAATTTTCGGGCGTTTTGTCGGGGACGAAATTTCCGGTTATCCTATCTCACACTGTGCAGGTTCTTTCTATATTCGCTTGGGTTTTCTCGGTGTATTCACGTTTTTTCTCCACTATCAAAATACATTAGTACCGTACCTCAGTGATTAACCCTTTCATTCCTGAATTTTTTGGGCCGTTTCTTCTCTTTTTGAAAAAAATTTGTAGTAGGAGTGATATAATGAAAAACAATGTTCTTCAATATTTATCATTTTTACTCGTGGTGGTCCTTTGGAATGTAAAAATGCCGAAAACATTCCCCTACTGGGTGTTCCAGAAAAAAATTTAAAGGCAATTAACTTTAAATGCAATTAAATTAATTTAAAATTTTAAAATCACTATGAAATTGTTACGATGGTTGCAAAATAATACTAAAACACTGCACTATGAGAAATTCCTAAGAGTCCAGACTTATGGGACACCCTGTAATTACGCGGCCGGGTGGGGGGTTGTTTACCTTTCAAGGGCGCGAGCAAAATATAACAATCCGACTTTGTGGGTGCTGAGTCACCATCCACTAGATGCCACAAGAAGTTTGACCCACAAAGTTTGCCTTCTGCATGCGAACGCTTTGCCGCCAGATTAATTGTTGCCATATGGCTACAGTGGGAATGAAAGGGTTAATAATGTCTCCAGAGGAACCCCTGAAGCCAAGATTACCATGAGGTACCTACCGGTAACAAATTGTTAATAATTAATTAATTATATTCCCCCAAACTGCTATTCCATATTGCATAGAAAAGCAGTTTACAGAGGTAGTCAGTGAGACTACAAGGCATGTGAATGATGTGGATTGTAAAAAGTTTGCCGGGGCCTATTTTGAGAACTTATTGTTAGTTATCAATATATTGTACAAGGGCAAACATGGCATAACTTATTTAATGCATTATACGTATAATTTTAAAAGGAATTTAAATTGTAGTTTGTCATCATGGTATCTTTTTATGACATAGGTGAACTTTCACTTGCTTGGAGGATATTTTCCACTAATCTCCATCAAAAATTGAACTCATTTTCCTAAGCTTATCAAAGTAGCGTACAAAATGATTTTTGCTTATTAGCACCGGCAGGGACAGTAAGAGCTCAGGTATTATAGTATGAAATTCCAATGTCAATCAACTGGTAAGACACCAACCTGAAAAGTATTCGTCTTTCTTTGCATATTAGGGTAGTGCTACATCCTGCAGTGTCAGTGTATGAAGGCCATTTGTGAATGACACAAGCATATTTAAGCCAATAAATCCATCAATATCCCCAACAGGATTTATCCTGCCTTATCCTTTATCATCCCAAATAAGAAACACAATAAAGAAGGAGCTCAGATGCAAAGACCATATTAGTTTTAATGCAATCACATCACTTTTCATTGCCATATTTGGCCTTGTTGATGATATTAATGTTCTGAGTTGTTATTGTGTGGATATTTACCGTCACCAGCAATGTCAGTCGTGAAACCTGTCGTTTTGGCAGTCTAACTAAGAAATAGTTACTCTAGTTTTTGACATGAAATTTACCCTATACCGTTAGCTCTACGGACAGTTAAATTGTTAAACAATTTTTGAAGAAATTAAAAAGTATTAAGAGGAAAATCGCCGATTACGTATAATAATTTGCAATACATGATCTAAGATTAGATCTTAATTTGAAATGAAAACAACATGGTCTAAATGCATTAATGCATATCTTGGAGTTTTACTGTAGGCTTTGAATTCTCGTGTCAGCTGGTATCCCTCTCGACCTGGTACACACACTTCCAACTTCTTCCTAACACTTTGTACAAAAAAAAAAACACCAGGTCCTTGCACACGTTTCGGCTTGCTCCCCACCCTTCCAGCCCATTTGTCCTTGCTCTAACTGAAAGTTTGATGTCAAAAACCAAATTCGAGCACAGTGTCCTTCCCTAGAAATCATAGCATGAATCCCACTCAGCTAGAAAGGAAAAGTGACACCAAGTAGGAGATAGGTGGTGGGTACATCCGCTGTCTCGCTTGGTACAACAATCACTTCTTCTAGATTCAGCCCACTTTTCTGCTTCGTCCATGACCTCTATTTTTGGGGCTAATGATACCCTCCTGGGAAACTCCTTCTGACTTCTCCTCTTACTTAAATTCATTCAGGCATGACACTCACTCTTCCTTCTGGCTGCTCCCCCTTTTCATTTTGGGCAGATTAGGACCAACCAAGAGTCCGGCCAGCAATTCAGGAGAGGAAGCCATGCACTTCACCACTTGCTTCCCGACTTTCCGGACGTATCTACCTTCACTTGTGATGGGGTAAGTCAGATCGTAAGTTCATATTATGTACTTATTGGCAATTTTGATAAGTAAGCATGAAAAAATATGTCACGCATGATTGAAAGTGTATACCAAAGTTTTGTTACCTAATTACTTCAAGAAGAGGAAATTTTAAAGCAAATATGACATTTAATAGGTGCATTGCTTTAGTAGAGTGACAAGCTCTAACCAATAAGTGATGCATCATAATGTTATGGCATGTTGATCGTTTTCGCTCTCAATCAGTGAGAGTAGAGTATTTTAATCCCTCTAATACCAAAAATAGTGACAGGTGGCAAGTAAAGCTAGGTTCTGTTAAAAGTAAAAGCTATACCAGTATGTGGTAGACCGATGTGAGTTTTCGTGGTGAAAGGAGACCACAAAAAATATCAGGATGTGAAAGAAGCAGGCTTAAATCATTGTTTCCTTAAGACACTAAACATTACTCCTGGGAACATCTTGACACAACTGAGTTTTTAAAAAGCCAGTCTTACATAGGGGATGGTATAATGAAAGTTATACTATGAGATGACACCATCTATTAGTGACTGATTCAGGACTCTAAATCAATTTCCCGGCAGAATATTCGTTGTCCCAAAACCAAGTGTATAAATTGTAAGTGGGGAATGTAAGAAATTCAGCCTTTATTAACGACATTACTTATTACCTTGTTATTACTTATTATTTACTTTATTACCGCTTGACTATTAACGAAACCTTACCGTTTGGGATTTTTTTTTGCCATAGAGTTCTAAGGCATTCATGCATACTACCTAAAACTATTTCCTATAGGCTACTTACCTGTATTTGCACCCGACCCTATTTGGTTGATTTAAAACGCTTCTTTTCTGCGATGCAACCAACATGTAGTGACCCCTGGTGAAATTGCTCTGCATCCCTTCGGACCTATCTATTTCCGCTCTGAGGGGAAACAAGCATGTGAAAGCCAGCTATTATTACCACAAATTCTACTAACCCCCACCGAGCTCATTCGGACATGGTTATAACAATTCCCACAGGGCGGAAGTAGACAACTGTGATAATATTATCATGGGGCGTAATTTTACCAGAGGCCACTACATGTTGGACGCAGAGTATGTCACGCTGTAAATTAGCCTGTCTAAAAGACAGAAGCATCATCTACTTGTAAATTCTAAAACAATAATACTATGAAACCGAAGCAGGTTGGTGGAGTGGATAAGGCGTCCGACTGCTAATAGGGAGGTCCTGGGTTCGAGTCCCGGGGCTGGCGATCCTGACCATGGTTTTCTGTGGTTTCCCACGGTCCTTCCAGGAAAATTACGGGGTCGCTTCCGTAAATAATTGGCCACATCCGCCCCTTCCTTTTCTATCCTTGACCCATCCGTGCGGTGTCGGTGGGGTATTTCTGACCCGCACCTAGGGGTGTCTTGCAACCTGACCCCCTGGGGGACTGCACACGACCCCGAACATTAAGACAACGCACTTGCACCAGTGTGCCCTCCTCACAAATCCCTATCCTGATCCCTGCAGGGCAGAGAAAAATTCGAAAGAAAATTCGTAAAAAAAAATGGTGGTAATCCACCCCCCTAAAAGGGCTTCGTTCCCTCCAATGGGGTAAAAACAAAAAAAAACAATAATACTATGCCTACTTTTAAAGTAAATATGCACTCGTTCCAACAATACAAATTATATAATACAAATTATACAAATGTATGTACTAACAGAACTCAGCAATGATAACTTTTAGCAAATAGGTCATATTAGGCTGATGTACTGTATAATGACTGAATGCAGCTACAACAGCATTTCGCATATAACATTGCTATGGACACTTCAGCTACCTGTTAATGTAATAATTCCAATGCAAGTTATTTTTTGTGAAAAAGCTGTCTTCACGTAATAACAAGTTGTAGCTCTAACTGAACTCAACTGATTGCATTCTCTTCAAAGGAACCAGACAACTAATTAATTTGCAACAAGTAGCCTACTAACATCATCTAACAAGTTTTTTCAAGTTACTTTCTTGAGACTTGAAAACCAAGTTTAATACCACACCGAAACAGTATATGGAAAAAGTTTGAACATACTGCACCGTTGCGAACAAACTGCCGAGAACAACTCCTCCAAAAATGATGTCGCATTTCTATAAAATAGGGCCTAAGCGGCCTAAGCATTTTGAATATTTTGTAGACCGATACATACATTACATTACATTACATACATACATTAAATTATGAGCTACTTGATTACTGACAAGGTAGAGCCTAAATGAATGCAAGGTAAGAATGTCTTTCAATAAAAAATATCAATCTTTTCCACACTAGTTGCAGTGACATTTTTTTCTCTTACTCAACCACTTTGATCCTTTCTTTCAAAATCCAGATTAATAAGCTTATCTGTAAGTTACATTGTCTTCAAAACTAAGCTATGAGTGAGTTTCTCAACTAATACTAATACAGTCATATGATGTCAACGTTTCCAAAAACATGAATTTTGCTGTGTAACTTTAGAATTTCTTGTCGTTGTAGATTACTTCTGTACCACATAGGCTTACACAAAATTTAATCCAAAGTTACGTGTATATCGGTATTTTATTTACTCACAAAGTGTCTCTGGCCGAGTTGCCAAATATGTCGTGCTGTTACGCTCCACAACGTACCCACTTTAACTGATAAGCTAGAATAATTTACAGCACGTTGTTCCCAAGCCATAGACCAAGTAATATTGACTTCCATTATTCTCTCTCTACACTGCAGATGCCTCATGTGAGGACTGGCTGGACGGATATCATGGCATCATGGTCACTAATCTCCTTATTTGCTTCCTCATTTTCTCCGTTTCCACCAAGGAGCTTTCAGCATGCCACGCCATTCACCATTTCAAAACAGCACATCGTCAAGGCTGGAGACACCAGGCGAGTCGCTTGACTTACAGTGTGGCACTCTCTTGGTTGTAGGTTAGATTGATAATCTTTCAATTCATGTGGTTTTCATCCCTCAGGAAACAATCTCATCACGTCCTTCGGGCCTTGCTGAATTGGCCAGGCGTACGTTTGATTTTTTCGACCCACCAATTCTAGTAGGTAAGGACAGTTTCAAGTTAAAATGAATCTCCGTTCTCCAAACGAGGGCCAAAAAGTGAAAACAACAAGTTTTGTACAGTTACGGTGAGGTAGCTAAATTTCTTGGTAAATTTCCTTACGTCGCTTTGTCGGTTCGACTGGCACAACAGTGACCAAACGGGGATTACAATCCGGTCAGTCAAGGCAGATGTGTTCCGCTCCCAACTTCCTCAAGTCAAAAATAACGATCATTTGTAAATTTTGTTAAATTCTATTTTCAAGTTAAATCTGATTCCATAAAAATTTTTATTACCACGACTTGTTTCTGGCGAGCGACAAATGGATTGTAATAATAATGGGGAGCAAGGTTGCCCTTATACGCATCGTGAAGGTTCCGCCTGGCCTGCAACAAGGCCTGGGCACCCCTGCACTTGACACACTTTTTCCAATCTTCTTTCCCACGTCTTCTTTCCTCTTCCCTCCTAGCCCCCATAAAGGGAACATGTCAACACGCAATTCTGTATCACTTAGTCCGTAAAAGTCATACAAATCGTCAGGTATTTTTACGCACCTGAAAACGTCTATAATATTCACAATGTACAGATATAAATATAATTATTTGTGAGTTTTGTATATTCAAATCATGTGTATTATCAGAAGCATTGTATTGATAGAATAAGAAACTATTTCTAAACTGATCAGTACAATAATCATTGGAGCTAAGCTAGTTAACCATTTCTGACACAGTGTGAAGTAGTCACGGCATAGTGACACGTATGACGTTTTTTGACAGCGTGATGCTTTGTGCAGTTAGTAGAGCACGTGCGCCCGGATTGCACTGGTTGCCGACCACTTTTGTGGAACATCAGTGCTGCTGTCGAAATTCTGAACAAAGGCAAAGGGCGGAGGATGGAGGTCGCTTTATACATACATGGTATGCACGAGTCCCATATTTAATGAAGGATGCAATGGTGAAAAAAATAAAAGGGAGAGGGGGGGAGGGGGATTGTGTGTCACTTTTCACTTTTCATGTCATGCATTGGATGTGGGTTTTATCCCAGAGGCTTGAGGCATCCGCTGAAATTGTATACAAAATGACATGCAACGAAGTCAATATCCCCATTGAAAGTGAACCACATTTTGGAAGAGACGGGGGTTTTGGATAGAAAGTCCTGAAAACCGAACCCATGAAATAAAAACTGCACTGAAATTTTTAGAAATATGGGCATCGTGCAATTTGTGCTACTGGAAGATATGTTTGAAAGATATCAACTGAAATGAAGCTATTCCCAAAAATAAGTTATGTGTCAAAGTAGCTAGATAACAGTAAATAACTCGTACCAGCGCAGAGGTAACGTACAGTACGGTATAGTTTTTAGTAGCTAATTCCTCATTCCATGTTTTTGTACTTTTTAAAATCTGACAGTTTCAAAATTTTACCTCAATTTTGCATATATTCTGCACTCATCTTTTCCCAGTTGAGCGAGACTTCACAAATACAATCATTACAAATAATTTGTACATTACGCTTGGACCAACAGACATCTAAAGTTTTTATAATAGGTTCCAACAACTTACATTCAGTGGATACCATACCTAATATACGGTATGTTAGTTCACAAAATTACTGTATAATTATTTGTTATACATGTCAAAATAATATGCTACTCAAGTTTGCTAAGTATTGGAGAAAATATGATTTAGGGAGTAGAGTGATGAATATATTATGCAGGCTCTACACAGTTACATTCAGCAAATATATCCAGTTAAGTATCCATTTGTCCTACAAATCATACACATTTATGATCCAGGCTTATTTGCAAAATTAAATTCTTGCCTAATAAGTGCCGGATAATACTTGGGATAAAAATGTGTAAGGCACATTCTCGACTCGACTATTCAATTCCAGAGGCGTAAACCTTTGACCACCTAGTAACTCCATACAAGATCCCATTAAATGAATCGCAAATTAAGAACGAGCATGTAGGAGAAAGCAAGAAGGCAGTATCCAGTTAATCGTCTCTTAATAGCCTACACAGACCGAACAACCAGGCGGAAAATTGGCAGCAGACACCCTGAGGGCACAACCAAACGGAAGAGAAATAAACAAGAGGATGTCTGAGGAAACAAAAAATGCAACAAGCCAGTCATTCCCCCCTACACCACCCCTGTTCCCCCAACAACCAACCACCCCAACCTAGCATCATCTCCCGTGTAACGGCACCGATGACTTTCACCTGAAAACAGAGCGCAGAGCCCAGTCACGAGCCGTCAGCCACAGAGTGAGGGACTGCTGCACTGCATCCAACAGGTCCTCATCCTCAGCTTCCATGGACTTGTTCGCATTTCCGCAGAAGAAGCCGCCTATCCGGTTGGCCATGTTTCCGACACGGCTTCCTCCGAGGGAGGACAGTTTCCTGTGTTGACCAATGTCAGTTCGGAGGTGAATCCGGCAGACTGCAACAATGTGGAGGTGGTGGTTGCCCACCGAGTGTGTGCTGGTGTTTCTAGTAGTGTTCCAACAAAGAACGAGCGCTTTTCGCTTCCCGGATGCTGCAGTCCAGCATCCATCCTACCTGGAATCGAGGACTACAGATCGAGCCAATGGAGGTTTATGGACCGAGCAAAGTAACAGCGTACCAGAAGCCTCCGACTCCCGCTACTCCCAACGACCTTCCAGTCACCACAAGCCTTTTGACCTCGACCTCACATTGCCGCAGCATCAGGAGCAACTTCATGACTTTCTCTATTCAAACTCCTCCAGGTTCACGGAGGAAGGTCGACAGATATCAGGTGGTCCATCCTCAGCCATTTGGCTTTTGTTCTTGCTTCTTCCCGGAAGACGATCTTCAATGCATGCTCAGGTTGGGTTTACGTATTTAGTAGTGGGGCTCGTGTATTCTGGTGAGTAGCATGCACCTTTGCACCGTAGCTGTTGACCCCAACTATCAGTCAACAATGCTACGTGAAAGTACTCATTGCGACATTGAACCCGACACGCCCAGAATGTCCTCACATCCGGCCTGCCCCTAAGCCTCATTACCTGAATGAGCATGAAACCGGCCAATCTGGACACGACCTTGGCCTTGTTCAATGACCACATGCGCTCTAGATAGAGATCGGTCTGGTCCGATGTGTCCTACGCAACGTTTGTGAATGATAACGCGTTCCGGTCCTGGATTAGCGGTCCTTTATTGCGAACTTTAAGGTTAGGTTGGTGGTTGCCTCGGGGCGACCGAGTATCTTCCTATTGCGTGTATGAAGTCCCCTTTCTGATGGGAAGTTAGCCCCTCCTAGGTCACCCAACTATCTTCCTGGTAGTCAAGTGTTCCACGCTGTGCAGAAAATGTGCTAAAAGTGTGCGATTTCCAAATGCAAATTCCAGTCCGGAGCGGTAAAATAGCGCGAAAGTCACGATCTATTTCCCACCTTTGCTTATTGCATAGAAAGTCACGGCACGAAAGTGTTTGTTTTTTTTCACTCTCGTGGTATGTTGTTTTTTTTTTAAAAAAAAAACTCTTTTTGCTTACAATACCAACACCATCATCATGCATTCTTAATGAAGTGCAAGAGTGTGCGCCCTTGTTCCAAATTCATGCTCAATGGTAGAGCTAAACAAATCTTGGCCCCGGGTTCGATTCCCAAAATGTGTCATCGAATACCCAATAACATCCCCACTTTTTCCAGTCATTCCACAACAATGCTGGTACAAAGGCCACATGTTCCAATGTCGGTTGAGCATCAGCTGTGTGTTGCACGGAGCCAAACCAATGGACATGTGCAACGGGGGTCTCATCTGGAGCTGCTGTGTGCCCCGAGACAAAATCAGCGTCGGGGATCCCCAGTTCGGAGTTATAGCCAATGCCAGTGAGTAGGTCTATATACACACTAAATGCTTGTTCTGGCCAAAATGTAGGCTGCCGCATCCGCTCCGACCAAAAACGCAAGTCAATCTTACCTCCTCCATCATTGCCGCTCCAAAAACATCCCTGGGAACGAAAGCAGGGGGGATTCCCAACAGGTTGACAAGTGGGGGCAGAAGTGGGTCAGGTTCAGAGAGGGAGAATTTTTTTAAAGCTTCACCGGAGATACACATGAAGATATGGCCACCCCACCCTCTTTCACTAAATTTTGGTCCTGCCACGGGGTAAGATAAAGAGAGAGAACTTTCCAAGGTTTTCCGTTCTGTCCATAGCCTATACCTAACAAGGATCTGCACTCAGGTCTCAAAATAATCACTGTCTTTTTTCTGTCCTTCTGAGCCTTGGGGGGGGGATGTGAAAACCTACGGAATTGCAATGACTGTCCATGTTTTTCGGGCATATCACATGTTACGTCACAGGAACGCAGAGACAGGTCTATGGAAGCATTATCAAAGTTTTATAGTACACCTGCCGCGAGAATTAAATGTCGAATGTTCCTTGAAGGTTACAAGAGAATCCATACAAACCTATGCAGGCCAGGTGAATTTTGGCAATCACACTGCTGTGATATTTTGGCTAAATTATAACTAATTTTAACCATTTAACCAATATTGTGAATAATGAATCTTCATCGAATGATGCTGATAATTGTTATAAAAAATCATTATAGCAGATTAATTTAGGAAAACTGAATTTTAAAGCTTCATTGTTTGGATTAAGTTTATCTGGAAGGTATCCAAAGTGGCGAGATTTATTCCACTCTTTCTAAGGTCCACGGAATGATAGCTAAAGCTAATTTTGAAAGCCAAAGATCACTATCATATCCTGCGATAAGATATAAGAAACTCACACGACATGCAATGTAATAGCTACTATTAGGCTCTATTACTGATGAGCATATGTCATAAAAATGAAAAGAATATCATATCCAGATGATGTCAATATCAACTGACATTAATTTGACATAACTGTAAATTTCATTTAATAAATTTCCTGGGAACTTCCACAGGATATGAGCAAGATTAATGTCTATACATGTGATGCCTCAAGAGGTAGTATGTTCCTAAGGGCCGGTTGCGTGATCGATGGTAAATCCCGAACGAGTTGTTCATCCATGTAAATCACGTAAAATAAATCACTTCTTGTTGATTGACTATTGGCAATACAACAGCCTCCAAATCAATGTCTTACAGTATCTTCAAAAAACTGAACTTTACAGGATTATAGCTCTCTGTGTGAGCCGATTTTCTGGCCGGTTTTGTAAACTGTATATGACAAAAAAATCGCGAATATTACATTATTATACAATATCAAGGTAGAAATAAATTTCAGATTTGTCATATTATAGTGAACCTCTCTCTAAGGGGCCATGCAGTTAATGCTTTGTCAATTACATCATTTTTGTTTGGTCACGGCCGTAAATATTTAATTGTTACATTATTTTATAACGCATAAAACATATTCTTTCGATCACGGAAAATTCTCATCGAACGAAGCAACTTTGACAGACAGAATATTCAATATACAATGTACGTATAAGGAACATGGATCTTCAATGAAAAAGGTTCATTAATTTTTATTACATCGTCAAGGGGTCCATTTATCATGCAGAATAATATAGGTTATATATAGCACAACAATACTGACATAACAATTTATCTTCTCTCGGCAGTAGGGTAAGCCAATATTATAAATTATTACTCGGACAATATCTATGAACAGTTTCTTTTGTTGTTTGCGCTAGACTTCAAATTCGACCAGCATGACTAACAAGTCAAGCCGCCTGGCATACGGCGCGTCACAAATGATATGACTGTAATAAACCTTTTAGAAAGAAGAAATATTGCATTACCGCATTCCAAAAGTAACTACAGTTAGGTTGTAAATTTAAAAAATATTTCTCCAAAATTCAACACAGTCATATGATTTTTCACAGATTTTCAGCTACATTTGCACATAATATTTTATCGAAGCATTTTTCGAACCGTGACAACAAAATGGAAACTAATGTCGAACGCTATAGACGCCAAGCCTATTACAAGTACCGGTACTTCGTATTTGATGACTCCCTGAGTCTGGTGACTGATAGTGGCTAGTGATGGCCCCCCAATCATTCTAACTGATGGTGAAACAAGTCATGTGATGCAAGATGTGGATCATGATGTGGACTTTTTGGAAAATACCGGTACTCAAAGACTTCCCACTTAATATGCTGGAATTCGAGCAGTGCAAGTGGGGCATCCTTGAGCTGAGTACTCACACTATGGTCCAGACCTTGCACCGAGTGACTTTGCTTGTTACGTCACCTGCAGAAATTTTTCGTAAGGCGAGAGTCTTGGGAGTGACCAAGAGATGAAGAAATAAGATTGGATAGAAGATTGCACGACATAGGTTTACAAAATATGGTGCCAAATTGTTAAAAATGCTTAGATCGACATGGTATTTGTAAACCATGGTAGCTAAAATATTGCGCCATCATGTGACTAAGTTGTGAAAAACTATTTTAAAAATTACGCAAAACATTGCAATGTAAATGTAATATGTTAGTAGTGGTTCTTTCAGGAATTGAAATGGGCATGTCAAGGTTATACTGTACGTTGTGCTGCAGTGTCGGAGTGACATCGACATGAGTCATTTTTTATTAGTCCCACCAGGTCCAATCCTGGAAAAATTCATTGTATACAGTACACTGTGAAGAAATTGGAATCTGAAACACTTTCTGATACATCAGAATCAATGTTCACAAACTCTTGATTAACCCGGAGAGTACTGCGCATGGCGTAAATAAAGCAGTATACTCCTGACAAAATTACGATCGTGCTACAACCCTCGTACTGTCTCGATTACTGCAGAACCCCCCATTTTTTCGCCCAAGTTACATTCGAATCACTTTTATTATTTTAGGCCTCTTGAAGAACGAATTTTGAAACTTGTGATAATTGAGAAAATTCAGAGTAGTGTTGGCAAAATTCAGACAATCATGAAATCGATCTTGAATGCTATTTCCTTTTTTTTCGGGTCAGTAAATATTCCACCCACCTTGGAAGTATGCAACATTATTAGGAACTTGTCATTGCCCTCAT
Organism: Catajapyx aquilonaris; assembly: GCA_000934665.2. Classification (NCBI taxonomy): domain Eukaryota; kingdom Metazoa; phylum Arthropoda; class Diplura; order Dicellurata; family Japygidae; genus Catajapyx; species Catajapyx aquilonaris. Next base: position 37,695 of record JYFJ02002485.1, read on the forward strand.
CCGATTCAGCCTAATCTATTCATTAATAGACTGGAGTAACACAAGCCAATTAAAAATTTGTTTAAAATAATTCTTTTAATCATACTACAACATATAGGCAATGATGAGCATTTTGACTGCTTGCTTATGTGCATTCCTATTTTTGGTATACAGTATTTATATATTAAACCAAAGGCACGTGGACGAAGATTAATATCTGATTTTAATCTTCTTCACACCCAAGCTATACACATTTTGTATTCATCACGCGTGCCTGTTTCGAGCACAGACAAGCACGCAATAGACAACCGCATCTAGAACTTGTAAAGTGCAACCTTGATTAAACAATCCCGCTACATTATACGAAACATCTTGAGAATTAAAAATCTGGTAATGCAAATTACATCATTTTAAATATCCTATATCATCATTCACTATCACTTACGCGTTCCCCACGTCACCCTCTCCCATAACGCAAGATTCACTCTTGCATACACCACTGAACACACTGTCATTTCTATTCACAATGCCACGTGCATGCCGCACAAATGTTCAGACAATGCCTTGGCACAATAAACTCGAGACCGCGACGACTCAAGACCACCAATACGTGTCAAAGGACGAGAAAAAAAATTATTTGTGTGACTGAAACAAAGAGTCATGTTCGCACTACTTCTCCCGTTTTATATGCACCCCGCCGGCTTTCACCCCAAGCTAAATTAGTTCCCTCCAAAGTGTTTTGATGTGGAGGAAACGAGGAAGACAAAACCATTTAAAGACTTGACTCAGTTGACGAGAAAACTAGGCCGAGGTAGAGTCAATTAAAGTCGTCTCCTCGCCCATCCTGTCACGTTCAGTAGGTTTTCTGCCTTTGCTCCTAGTTGCGCTCCATTTCTTGCCACGAGCCTACCCTACTTCTTTGTCTTCCTATTCTTCTCTCTCTTTGCCTCTTCGTTCTTGGAATGGCTGGACAGAAATTCACCGGTTCTACTCTAATTTCAAGAGCTGACTCCCTTTCAGGAGTCTTCCGCCTTGACGCAACTCCTTCTTGAGCCGTATCGAATTGGCATGACTTACTAGATTACATGCCACTTTTACCCGTCAGCCCACACGTTTGCCCCTCACTAATTGTCGCCGTGACACCTGCATCACCTGACCGTGTCCTACCATCCATTTTAACCCATGGTGTATATTTTGACTTGTGGTCGCCTAAACGTGTACGACAGGCCAACTAACGAGATAGGTTAGGTATGAAACCGTGAAATAAATCTGACGATTCTGTATACATCCCATTAGAATCGAAAAAAAGGACATTGCGAAAGGGTCTTCCTATTGTCTTGTCATCGCCTTCCACGTTTTTACCCTCCCCTTCACAAGTCAAAAATGACCCCACGCATGAGGTGTGTGTCGTTTTACTTATATTTTTTGGGTCATTCGTCTTGGATGGTGATTCGGGGAAGGACGTAAGTATATTGCACATGTAATGGTGGAGGACATTACTTCAGCCTCCCAGAACCAGTCTTCCAAGTAGTCCTAATGTTTCACACAAGAATAGTCACAATACAATGACACGACAAAGAACAAGTGCGTGTTTTCTTAGCATTTAAAAGAAATACTTCCTTCGCTTCTTTCCCATGTAACCAGCAGTAGACATTGTTGATGGGTACGGTTTTGTATAGGCTTATTTGTCTACAATTAGGATAACTGTCGTAGATATTTTGTAGATTCTTGTACAAAGTGGCTGGAAACTTGATAGCATAGATTGGGTTGGAGATAACCAATTTTGCCTCCAGCAGGATATCAGCATGGCTATATAACAGTGATGAATAAGGGGGGGTTCAAAACACATACCAGCTAACAACCAGCGTAACTTCTGGAACGTGATTGTCAGCTGGCTTGTCCCTCCACACTAGGCCATAATGTCCTTTGCCTTAGCAGTAAACCAAGGGTACCCTGGAGAAGTGTCCGGGGAAGCCCTGGGACTCCATCGACCACCGGACGACATGGAGCACCTTCGCCCGAGCTACCTCAACGACCTCCTACGACCACATCCATTTCCAACTTACCCCATATTTCCACCCTACCAACACCCTTATCCTGGATACTACCCACCTCTACCACCTCCACCACCTCAGAGTCCTCCCCACCAACAACATCAACCTCACCCTCATCAACAACATCCACCACAGCATCCATCTTCACCATCATTCCATCTTTATCGTCCTCATTACCCTCCACCCCCTGCACCATCGTCCTCGTCCCCGACTGTCGCTCCTGATTGGTCCGTCTACAGACCTAGGCCTACAACGGCGTCAACCAGACCACAGCAGGTCTCGCGTGGTAATAACACTGTCACGCAACCATCATCTGCACTTCACTAGCACTTGCCTATGTAGTGGGCAGATACTGCTTAATCAATGAAGCTTGCCCACTCCTTGGCACCAGTTCCAAGATTACAATATTATTATATGCAATTATGCTTTTAAGCCGTTTAAGGCATGCTTATTTACCACTTAGCCAACTGCACTGAAATTTTTTAAAGTCATTATTTTAAAGGGAATCCTGATCATTTCACTGGGAGTAAAACCCTTAGTTTTCTTTAACCTGCAATCATATATTAGCAAGTACTGTGTTGAAATAACTACTGATATAAGCAAGTAAGCACACTAGTCACTTTAAGGCCAGGCAGAATATATTGTTCTCTCTTTGTAAGTGACAGACTTATTTATTTGTGCACGAATGATACCTATCGATTAATATTATCAATATATGAAAATATTTGGCAACTTATGTTACCGGTATGTGAAATATCATAATAATTGTAATCTTGGAATTACAAGCACTTTCATGAAGCACTTTTCCATCAGAAAACATTACATTGACCACGTAGGTAACGCATTATATGCTCTGATGCACTTATTATAAGTCGTGTAATGTGTTGGGTATGCAGTAGTTGTACAGGCCCACACATTTTTTCCGTTCTAGCCATATGCCAGCTGTGTAACAAACTGACAAAAATGTCATGCCTTTCCAAACAAATAACAAACTAACATTCCTTCCAAGCCACTGTCTTTCTTCTGGTTATCCCAGAGTAAACTCACAAGTCCTTCTAAGTTGTAGTTACGGGAAAAGTCAATATTAACAAAGGAGAAAATTTGTATGCACGTTAGTCGTACTTTAGGAAAGAAGCCCACTTTGGAACCCCAAATGTGGTTTTATCTCGTGAGATGATCTTCCTCTTTGTATCCTGTCCTACTTGCAGGAGAAAATTGTCAGTGATGCGGGGATAAAAGAAACATCCGTGACCAAACCATCCATGCCATTCTTTGCGTGATCGTTATATTTTAGGAACTATTGGCAAGAACGACTATAGATCACCCACGTCTGGCACAAAAATCAACGGACTGGTTCACTTTCAAATCTTGACTACGAGGTTCAGAGGTCATCGGTCACGGTTTAGTGCATACTCCATCCGTATTAGAAAATGCAAAGCAACAATAACGGTATTGTCATATCCGTCAAAGGTGCTGAAAAAAAAATGAAAGTGTCCAAAAAGGGCCTCTCTTCCTTATTGTCGAACCTGTCAAAACGCTTACCGGAAGGTGAAAGTGTGAACCCGAGATCATCCGCTGGGACTTTCCCTCTAACCGTTATGCATTGCATTATTTGTAAGGCTATTTTCATGCAACACTTGCAGATATAATTACATGGAATCAGCTACAAGGCACGATGGCACGTGGTATCATTATCGTGGCTTCACAAAGGGCTTAATACTTTTTCTTGCCACACAATATCTTCTGCTTTCCAGAGTGTGGCCAACTCTATGTACGTTCTAATCGTATTGTTGGAGGGCACGATGCTGGATTTGGGTCTCATCCGTGGCAGGTAAATACTGATGATTTAAAATTTTACATAAGACATATATAGTGACGTCAATATTTCTAGGCTGCAATCATCAAAACAACATTCTTGACCAAAAGAATATCATGCGGAGGTGCTCTCCTCAATGATAGGTGGATAGTCACAGCTGCCCACTGTGTTCACAGGTTAGTCTCAAGTTTACATTCCTGTAATATAGAAAGACTCATCATTCATCAACATCCATTCGTAGCACGCCAATCAGCCAGATGAAGGTGCGACTAGGCGAATACAACGTGAGACAACAAGACGAGAGGCTACCACATGAAGATTACACAGTCGAGAGAAAAGAGGTTTGTCTCGTACAGTTCACAGCAAAAAACTGGTTTTAAAATGAGGATTTTTGCAGGTTCATCCGAACTACAACCCGGCCGATTTCCGCAACGACGTGGCCCTAATCCGTCTAAATCGCAACGTCACCTACAAGGAGCACATTCTTCCTGTGTGTCTGCCTCGTCACAAGGAGACCTTTGTTGGGAAAGGAGCCACCGTGATAGGCTGGGGAAGAACACGTCACGGTCAGTTGGGAGAGTGTATCTGTGATTAAACAGTCTGAGTGATACTCACTGTTGGTGTGCTTTGTTCCTGCAGGTCTCACCAGCACGCCTTCTGTTCTGCAAGAAGTGCAGGTTGAAGTCATACCTAATTCCAAGTGCCAGGATTGGTTTCGCTCTGCCGGAAGGAGAGAAACTATCTATGAAGTATTTCTTTGCGCTGGATACAAAGATGGAGGACGAGACAGTTGCCAAGTATGGGCTTGACGTCACATTTGAAGACCTGAAATACAGAATGATCAGGATCATACTGAAATTATATTTAGACGTTTGAAAATGACCTCTCATAGAATTAATTTCACACTTCTCTATGGCACTGTAATTACTATAGAAAAACTGAGAACATACGCGTCAAAGACTATATTACACGATGCCTAACTCAATTCCTACTAAAATGTGATTCTGAGCATTCTGAATTTCATGTCTTCATATATTCATATGCTGAATCTTGATAATAGAGTAACGAAAATTTCTAACTTCACCACTAATTTTCATGGCGTTTGCAATCAACTTGCTGCAGGGTGACTCTGGAGGACCGCTAACCACTGTCGCCGGTGGACGCCGTACCCTCATCGGACTGGTCTCGTGGGGCATTGGTTGTGCTCGTGAAAATTTACCTGGAGTCTACACTAATATTGCCAATTTCGTCGACTGGATCGTGCGAGTCGCCAACTAGTATAAGACTATTCAGTAAAGACAATCCCGGAGGAGAACATGTGGGTTCAGCAGATACGTTAATGCTGGGGGTGACTCGCAAAAACATTTCATGCGCACCCTCTGCAGACCGAAACCCCAGTGTAATTTAAAACTTTGCATCCCAAGTGCCTTGTGCGTTCTGTTGATCATCCTCATTACAACATGGTTGGCAATCAGATACCGTGCAGTCGTATACGACATGGTGGATTACCGAGCCTGTTAAAAATGCTGAGAGGTTGATTCCAGCAATAACATAACATGTAAAGAAAAAAAAACTGTTGTTGCAATTTTAGTTCCAGAATGAGAAGAAGGCCTTCCTGTTAAAGAATGTAATTTAGTGCTCATAGGGCCTAGTATGTTTGTGTCATAATTTGTACAATCAGTGATAGTCATGTTCAGCCTAACTGCAATGTTGATACAAAATATGTCTATAACTAGCCTCAAATGCCTTTTCGATCAATAAAATATGACACGTACCGGTATGATGTATAGCCTACCTGGGACGAATGTACGAGTTGCGGTTTATAAGTTCTCATCCTTTCATTGAAGGAGTGACAAAATGTAGAAATCCGAAGACGCCTTGAAATTGGGCTGCCCTTGCAACTTCCATAACCACATATTTCAAATCGATGGCCTACCCTCCGGTTCATAAATAAATCAGATGTGAAGATGTACCCAGCATTATTAGTAAAGATGGCCAATATCGCGCTTCGAGAGGTCATAATTACAGTATTATGATTGTCTACTTGGTGCTAAGTGGAATTGGTGCCGAGGATATCTTCGCGGTCGATGCAAAATTACGTAGCGATTCATCATCTTATACTGTGCGATGGTCAAAAAAGGAATAATTTCCTAGTGACACACAGCATTGACAGTCCGGAAGATACCCCCTACTCTGGAAGGCCAGTGGGCTCCACCATAAAAAACATGTGGAGAATTGGAGGAACTGATCATGGCACACCACGGAGTGACAGACATGCACATTTCTCATGCGGTAAGAATCTGAACTTATGCAGTTCACACCATCCTGCATCACCACCTGTACATGCAGAAGGTATCATTTTATTGGGTAGCCCGAATATTGAAGCCAGAGCAGAAGGAAACTCGTCTGCAGATATCACACCAAACCTGCCGTCCCGAGGAAAAAAACATACATTATATACGGGGTGTATCTGAACTCAGTGCCCCGACGTATATGACTGCCTTCCTAGCTACCAGAGGATCGATTTAAGTATAGGAGTCATATGTCTGGGCAGCCTCATTACTGAGATACACTCTTTAGCGATTTTTGCCTAATCGCTCCTTCTGACTTTCAAATAGAATTTTCTGGTGTAACTAGCCAAAGAGGCCTTACCACCTGTGGGCAACAAACCAACAAAGTCCGGCCCCCAGACCTTCCAGACCCTTCTGACTGGGGGAGGGTTCGATGGGTGGCCTAACCGACAGGATATTTTGTACTACATGTTTGCGGCCAATTATCTCAGTAATGCGGCGGCCAGACATAATGACTCCTATACTTAAATCGATCCTCTGGTGGCTAGGAAGGCAGTCATATACGTCGGGGCGCTGAGTTCAGATACACCCTGCTATACTACTAGTAGGTAGTCTATACGCTTTTCTCACTATCTGCAGGAATTCGAACTTGGAACGTACCATATCGTTTTTAGCCTCAGGCTTGGCCCTTGGATTAGATTATTATCTACAAGTAGAATCCTGTTTACATTTTGTATCTGATTGGCTCTCTTGCTGGGAAATCCTGCCTTATCACTTCGTGGACTGCCAGCGGTGGGAACCTCGATATATTGCTAATCTTGAAGTTGTACTCATTGTTAGTGCCTCATCGCAAGCTCACTGTAAGACCCAAGTGTGGTGCAGTCTTCAGCACTTCTATTAATGCAAAATTTAGAGGTTCCACTTGAAAAACAAGGTTCGGCTAATATTATTTTATTTCCCGCCCTCTTGCACGATCAGTGTACAAATGGAACCCATATGCAAATTAATACAAGAAGCAATGGATAAAAGCAACCCAGTAATATTTATGGGGGATTCTAATGCCCACATAGGAAATACAATAAATAACATAAATGTCCCATAAGTATATCACAGATAACCTGCTATATATATGCAGCAAAATATCAATATCCTGGCTGATTATTTTGAAACTAATTTATTACAGATCAATCTAAGCAAAACGAAATCAGTATGTTATCATAAAGGGGGAAAACAACCAAGTATAAAATTCTCATGGAATTCAATGTTATTAGCTCCGGCCTCGTCCTATACTTAGGAGTACCATTCAAATGCTGAGGAATTTTAATGAAGCCGCGGTATATTTCAAGAAAAAAGCGATAGCAGCTATAACAGTCTTTGGCCAGTGCTCCTTAAACTGAAATTATGAGACCTAACGGTTGCGTTAAGATAATTCAATGAGCATATTGTCCCCACTTTATTATATGCTTGCCCCATCTGGGGACCCAGGCATTTATTTTTTATTTTATTATTTTATTTTCCGTGCCCCTTGATGGCCCTCTATGGGCCTTTCGGGGGGTGGCCTACCACCATTCGGTTTTCAGTTTTCTACTTTTCTTCGAACTCCGGCGCAAGGATTACTAGGAAATGGGGTAAGGGTAGGGGATTTTTGGCGAGGGGACACATGTGCAGGTGCATTGTCCAGCGGTGGGCCAGGTGCAGTCCCCCAGGAGGCCAGGTTGCCAAGACGCCTCCTCAGGCGCGGGTCACGACCCATTGACGCAAGCGAAAGGTTTGTTCCCGGGCGGGGATTAGAACCCGGGACCTTTCGCATAGCAAGCCGAGACGTTACCATCTCGGCCACAGTGCCTTCCCCGACCCAGGCATTTAGAGAAGAACCAACAGATGCAAGCCTATTTTTTGAAAAAATTCCTAGTGCTACCAAAATCAACACCAGCATACTTTTTGTTACTTGAAACAGGAACACTACAGTTAACTACTTAACTTTAAACATGCTGAGGGGCAATAGCGAAATACTATCAGGATAAAAAAAGCATGGGGTGTGGTAAATAAATAAAAATAAAAAAGTGAGTTTTAAAATCATGGGACATAGTGTAAACTGTACAGGACTTTATCAAGTGTGTAAGTATCAAGTCGACATGTTGCAAAGGAGCTTTCTCAGTGCTTCTTGTGGTATGAGAGTGGTAAATTGATAAACACATTATCACCCGAAGATATTTTGTTCCACAGCAGATTTCTCCTGCGTCGTGTACTTTTGGTCGATATCATTTTCTTGCCCGATGTACACAATTACATAATTAATAGCAACCGGTATCTCATAGTCAACGTCCCCAAACAACTGATAAACACACTTAATACGCTTGTCATAAGCTTCTGTATCAAAAAGTGAGAGGACAATCCACACTCCAAGTTTTCACGATTTCTATTTATAACCTGCCGTATACGACTTTCAATAGCAAGTATCATATACTAATACTCCGAATTTGCCGGAATTTAAAAGCTTGCTGACCACTCTGTTCATTTGCCTTGTCCAACTGCATTTAAGAATGTAAAGGGATATGCCTGCGACTTGACCAACAGCCAACAGCCAGCAACAGCCAACGTCCAAGTGAGTGGGTGATGGGTGGTGGAACAAGAGGTGGAAGTAGGGCAGGATAATTATGCAAGTCAGGTCCTCAGTAAATAACATGAAGAAGAAGAGTATAGCACATGAATATGATCTTGTATATCTACACAGTATATGTATAATATCCGACGGAGCGAATACATACTGTAAAGGAGCGAATAAAGGTCATACAAGTGGGATGCAACTCATTCCTTGTCATTTATCTTATGATATTGTACAGTATATTATCTCATCACGCCTATTTCATCACGCCTCCATGTTAGAAGTACAATAGCTGTTGACTCTCCTTCAGTCTGAAAACTGATTATGCATTTCATAGTCTATACATCTGTAATTTTCTTGAAGGGTATACATTGGTATGCACTTGTGTCCCTAACTATACATAATAATAATAATAATAATAATAATAATAATAATAATAATAATAATAATAATAATAATAATACATAACAATCACAATCACATTGGAATAATTCTGAGATATGAGCGTTTGGAGTTTCCACATTTTATTGAGCCTCGTGCCCCATTTCTGTCTGTGATTTGTTGTTGTTGTTGTTCAAAAATCTTTAAGATACTGTGATTTTTCAATATACGAACGTATTACCCAATTTCTCAATTTCGATAAAATGTGACGCAGATCGTTCTGCATTTCAGATTTTCATTGAAACTTCATTATGTTTTCCAGTTTCCGATAGATTTCCATCACCTTGAATACTGTGCTTCTTTTGTTTACGATTAATCACGTAAAACCACCTGCAAGAGGAAGAACATCATGCCCAAGCATACCATTGAAACAAATGTGCATTTAAGAGCATGATTTAAAAAAAAATACTTACATGTATATGGAAAAAGGAACGGTTCCAGTAGCAGCAGTGAGGAGAAACAGGGCACCCGGAAAAGTTTCAAGTGTTGCATGGTACAATCCATTGAACACGGGGGTTGCAACTAATGGTGCGACAGATTCTAGCACCGCGATGGCACCGTTCAGTTTGCCTAAAATGCAAATGTAAAAAACCTGTAAAATCGCATAATTGTAGTAATCGCAGACTCACCTATTTCATCTTGCTCAACAAGTTTAGTTGGCAAAGAGCGGCAAATGAATAATACTGCTCCACCAGCCATGCCTATCAGAGGACCTAAAATAAAATAAAATAGCATCGATCTTCATAAATTTATGTGATATAACAATGTGTCTCTTACCTGTGTACATCATCCAACTAGCAGAGACAAAAGAAAACCAAACATTGCTTGCAATCATGCTCGCAGCAGAAATTACTCCTACCAATTCGTCAGGCAATTTCATTTTGTGCACCATAATCACCATTGTTCCAAAGCTTCCTGAAACAAGGCAAGTCATCATCACCATCATCAAGATATGCACTTGTGAAAGGGGTCTCAGTCAATCATTTAGTATTTAGTTAATGCGGCGCACAACGCAAATTCATTCTCGGAATAATTGGTATAAAAACGTGACATACTCAAATATGTGGAATTCAGTGAAACATAAGTCATTTATAGTCAAGCAAAGAAGCAGCTCTCAACCAACCAGAAGACATAACACTTCCAAATAACCAAAAAAAGCTACATGTATTACGGTTGACATTATTACCCTTTCTGTGACGGCTGCAGCATTTGACATGGCAAACATATCTCGTAAACTACTTATCATTTAGGGGTAATTCAAAGCCTCCATTACTTATTATCAAAGCAGTAAGCAAAATGAAATATTATATACAACAAATGGCACAAATAAATAAAGTGTAGCGCTGTGACTTTTTACAATACGGTAATAAGAAAATAATGATTGTGTACATACCTACTACCAACCAGAGCAGAGCAAATGCACTGTAAAAGCCAAACTCCTGGACAGTCCAGTCCAGTTGCTTTTGAACAAAGAGGTATAAAACAGTGAATTCACCTGAAACAAACCCGAAAAAAATATTACTCTAGGAGCCAAAGCTTCATTCTTTGCTATTACATGTACTACACTTTCGTTCCCATTAGACCATAACCTCCTATTAAGTGAATTTGATGAAGTAATATATTAGGAAATTGCGTGTTAAAACTGCGCCAGGTCCAGATTAGATTCCAAACGTTTTACTAGCCACTAATTCCCCCAATCTGAGGAAAGTCACTTACGAAATCTGTGAATTATGTATACGAAAGAAAATCTTTCCCAACAACTGGGCTTTAGCAAAAATAATCATAGTTTTCAAGTCCGGGGACAGAAACGACCCAAATCATTACGCAGACCGATCGCTTTATTTAATAACTCTTTAAAGATTTTTACCGCCATTATTGCCAACAGACTTCAAATGGATCGATATCTTTCAGTTAATTCCAGATTGGCAAGCACCCTTTCGCCGGGGCAGATCATCTTTAGACCGCCTTTTTACCCTATCAACTTTAATTCAAAAATACACAAGTACGGTAAGCCAAAAGGCAAATTATACGCTGTATTTATAGATTATTATCTGTCCAAGGCCTTTGATTCGACAAATCACGAATTACTTTTCTGATGGAAATTGAGTAAACTCGGAATGAGTCAGCCACAACATGCTTATACTAATTCAATTTATTAATTTATAGTAAAATGGAGATATCGAGCGAAAACTTGAAGCAAAGTAACATATAAAAATTACGCAAGTCTCTCCCAAGGGAATCAATGAGCCATATTTTGTTCAACCTTTTCCTATCCGACCTGGCAGATTACCTTCTTGGACATGATGCAAATGGTGTTAACCTGGGCCCTGGTTAGAAAGATATCATTGTACAGTATTAGCTTACGCCGATGACCTAGTTCTCTTAACGGATAACCATCTCTATTTACAACGCAATTTTAAATACCCTCCGTGATTATTTCGACAAAAATCATCTCCAGATAAACTTAAACAAGACAATATTGTTATGTGCTTTCGTCGTGGTGGTAGACACTCTGGTCGTCCATTCTGGTGGGACAAAAGATGCCTAACCCCTTCAAAATCATATACCTACTAATGCTACTATTCTCCATATCGGGAAAGCTCCAACTTGCCGCACATTATTTTAAGGACAAGCAATTGCTGCGATTAGTTAAAAATAAGAGATATTCATGTTGCCATTAAGCTGTTTAACTCACACATTCTCCCAATTGTAACTTATGGCGCACAAATGTGGAGTCGAAATCAATGTCCTGTTATAAATCAAATGCAACTATTTTTCCTTAAAAAAAACTCTGACTTCTACCGAAGAACACTGCCTCCTACTTTGTTTATTTAGAAATCGGACAATAATCCCTCTTACGCTAACCTTACTTAAAGAACTGGCCACGTTTATAAATAAGCTTGAAAAACTTCCGGACAATTCCATCCTAAAAGCTGCATATAAGATATAACCATACCAATCCATCACCTCACCCAACCGAAACAACTGATAGTACAAATCCTGTAAAGTATTGTTCCCGATAATATTATAGTGCATTTTGTATAGACCCTCATATAACCTACAAGTGAGTGTATGCAAATAAGAACACATGTCCAACTCTGCACTACAGTTACAGCTCCAAAAATGTCAATATTTAAAAAATGCTGCCTACCTATCATTGGCCAGAAAGCCAAAAACAAAGCCATCAGCAATAAAATTAGTTTAAAGGTATTTCCATTGCTTCGCTTCTTGGAAATAGTCTTGAAAACGTCCACCAAGTTGTTCAGCCCTTGAATAAACACATTTCCTTCCGCTTTTTGTTGGGATCGCTTGATGTCGTGGATGAAAATGAAGATGTAGACAATACACACCGCTTCTGCAATGGCGGTCATTCCAAAAACTCCCGCATAACCAATTGCACTACACGCCAAAAAAATTCAATATTAATAAACATTAATTGGCACTTTGCAGTGGATACAGACGATCAATATGCAAGTAAAACTGTTCCTTTCACCTACGTGACAACAGCACCACCAGAAGTCATTCCAATAGAGACTCCAATTGGAAAAAACGCGTTGAGTATTCCGATTCGAAAAGTACGCCTTTCTATAGTGCAATGGTCAATGACGTAGCTATTCAGCGCCATGGTCAAAGCCACAATAGAACCTGTGATGCCCACTGGAATGTACCCAGCTAAAATCACAGCTTCTGCTGTCCAAGACTTGCAAAGCACACTAAGAAGAAGCCCCAGCTGCTTCACCATGAATCCAAACATAGGTATCAAGATGCACATCTTGCGACCATGTCGATCAGACCAAGAACCCATGAAAAGTACAAACGCGATTGGGATGACGTTTTCAACCGCAGGCTTCCATGCATTAATAGACGACACAACCTGGAATATTGAGAGGTTTCGTTCAACACGAGTTCACGCAGATTGATGAGATATTTACCTTTTGGGTTTTAATTTCTGCCTCATAAAGCTCTCCGGTCTTGTTCTTCTCAGACAGATTTTGGCAGATGTAGTCAGGGTAACCTAGATTGACGCTGCATGCCTTTTCTAGCATTAGGCTCTGTACGACAATGTCCGAACACATGTAAAAAGTAATGTGGACGAGCAACAACACTTCCAATCGCATGTTGTACAGGATGTATTTCACTTTCCCTCCAAATGAGAAACTCTTGAAAGGCGTCTCGTTCTCTTCCTCTGGTGCATCCTTGTCGCTCTCCGATGTCACGTCCAGCATGTTTGTGGTTGACTCAGTGCTCACACCCCTCGACAACATATTGCTGGTATTGTCGGTGGGCATTGTGCACTATGCTGATACTATAGTTGCAGGATAACTATACACTTCTTAATCCAACAGTATTTGGGGAAGAGAGAATATGCCAATGATTATAGGCAAAAATTTTACGTGCTGTTATGTCTGCATGTTTGGTGTGCAATACTGTATTATCACCATATCTTTCAGCGTATATCAGATACCAATAATGATATCCTACATGTGTCATTCAGATAACACAATTAAGATAGCTTAGTAACTGATTTTTGAGATGTAGTACTCCTCTTCCTATGTAACTCCGGTTATCTTTTTGTACGGCTCTTGGATTGAAATAAAGGTCAACAAAGAATTAAAGAAACCTGATAACAAATAAGCATATAGTACAGGGTGCTCCTAAAGGTTTGCACTTTTCCCCCCGGATTCAGTTGTCTTGCGATATTCCAATACTATACATGGTTTTCCAAGTATACTTGTGACCTTTGAGTCATCGGAACTTACGGCTGAAGCTATACTGTTTTTGTGTAGGTTTTTCGCCCAGATCGAAACCACCAGCGGCATATTTTTTTTTAAACGTGACAAATGACAGACAAAAGGACGAAAAAAAGAGAAGGGTAGAGTGAGCACAGAAAATACCGAAGGAATTTGCTGCAACTTTAGCTCACTCAGATGTCTATGAAAAGTGCTCGACAAGGGAACATATTTGGTCAACCCACCTAGGACCCACCAATAATATGACCACAATTCTTTGTGCATCATCTCGTATTTTAAGACTAGTGTTGTCTCACTCTCACTAGTTGATATGTGATTTTTCCTGTGTTTCGTCCAGACATGAGCGGGGAGAGGTTTGTCTGGTTGGAAATTGGTAAAGAGGTGGGGGATTTTTTTTTTTTTGCGTATACCCAGAGTAAAATGACAAGTGTGAACAGAAAATAAAAAATGCGTTTATTTTTATAACAAGCATGGATACCTTAGGGGCCGTCCACATAAATTACGTAGACATGAAAGGGGGNAGGCCGATTGTACTATGGGCGCCAAAAGAATTGACCGGAGTTGATGGGTATATAGCGCCATATACCCATCAAATCCGGTCAATTCTTTTGGCACCCATAGTACATGTAAATAGGGGTGGGGGGTGTGCATGACTTGCATATGTGTCTGCTGCGGGGAGGGGGGGATTGAAAAAAAGTGAAATAAGCGTTTAAGTAATTTATGGAAGGTCCCTTATCAGTCGAGTGCTCTGAAATGACTACAATCTGACTAATGTGTACACAACAACTATGAACAAAAAATCAAGATAGCACTATAGTGGAGACTGATTTTTCATGGAACAAAATTAAACAACTAGAAAGAATGCGGAGAGAAGCATACAAATTGCGTAGCCAGAACTTAACTGTCTCAGGCCTGCTTTGCCTGGCTTACTTGTGATTTTTGCGGGTTTGTGACATCAATAGGCCGAAGAGGACCTTTGATTACGTTTCATGACCTTTTCGCTGGCTATTGCCAGGTCCCTTACCCGCTCCAGCTCATCATTAATGTAGATGAGTTCATTAGTCGTAGTATCCACCGCGATGTGCGTCTCATTTATAGCTCCATTCCACTCCTTTCTAATGTCTGACATGGTCTTGAGCATGTCATGAAATGGATCTGAGGTCGGAAACCAAGTGTAAGTCGGCTGGTGGCCATCCTGGGTTGATTCGTGGTGTTGGCGCATTCCATTATCAGGTAGTATCACGCAGAATTCGCCATTACCCAGATCACTTGGACCATATCTCACAGGCTCCCACCGATTGGGAAGCTCCTGCTGGTTCATATCCATACTACGTTTTCGGTTTGGCTGCCATTGCTCAGGCTGCAGTGAGTTACGCTGCCCCTCCTTTCCATAATGCGGGAGAGCCATCTCTACTTGTGTCCTCTTGCGCCTTCAGAGCGATTATACAGCATAAGCACACGGAAGGATGAACCACACATCAAGCTCCTGATTAACAGAAGCATGGACCACCCAGGGAAGGTTTAGTAAAGTTTCATAGTCATATTTAAATGGGACTGTTAAGTGAAATGGTAGGTGAGAGTTTTATATGTGCATCATGTGACACTCCTAACCTCCAACATGATGTACATAATTATCAGGTGGACATTGTTATGTGCTGGGAATGGGCCAGTTTTAAAAAATAAAGATGTCATCTAAACATTGGGTAATTTTTTCTGTTGGTGCTGCTAGTATTTGATCAGAATGAGCAAGCTATGCCCTATAGGTCTTTGCAGGCACAGAATGTTTCAAATGAAAACAAATTATGTTCTACAGGTTAAATTACAGGTAAAACTCTGCAATTTTAACAGTTAAGCAAAGCATGATGTGGTGTCCAGTGATTACATTACAAGGAAAACAAGTGCGCATATAATTCGAATTATGGAGCCATTACTCAACACCAGGTGAACTGAATACAGTGTAGAACTTGGTTGCCATAGGCCCTGCTTCCAACACAGTGGCATAATATATGAACTGGCCATGTGGTTACAATCCAAAGGGATGTATTCCATGCTGTTTCTTTACCTTTTAATGGGTTCTGATATAATTTGTTCATATTGAAATACATTCACACTGCAGTTTGAGTCTCTGCTTTGACAACCAAATATTGAACTGGCTCCAAATTAACTCAGTTAGTTTAATCTGCCCATGCTGCGTGACTTACCCGGACCCATGGTTTGAGTGTTGGCCGACGTCCTTTCTCTGCGGTTTGGAGGTACTCGGGCGATGAAGTTCTCCAGGGGCGCCCATCCCCTTTGCATGGGAAATCGTTGAGGGGTCCCCTTGTCCATGCATGGGGTCAACAGGAACACGATGTCCTTTAGGACGATGTCCTCCAGGGGTGCCCATCCCCTTTGCATGGTAAATCGTTGCGAGGTCCCCTTGTCCATGCATGGGGTCAACAGGAACACGATGTCCTTTAGGACGATGTCCTCCAGGGGTGCCCATCCCCTTTGCATGGAAAATCGTTGCGAGGTCCCATTGTCCATGCATGGGGTCAACAGGAACACGATGTCCTTTAGGACGATGTTCTCCAGGGGTGCCCATCCCCTTTGCATGGGAAATCGTTGCGAGGTCCCCTTGTCCATGCATGGGGTCAACAGGAACACGATGTCCTTTAGGACGATGTCCTCCAGGGGTGCCCATCCCCTTTGCATGGGAAATCGTTGCGAGGTCCCCTTGTCCATGCATGGGGTCAACAGGAACACGATGTCCTCCAGGGGCGCCCATCCCCCTGAGTTGGGCAGTAACTGAGTAGAAATAACGCGTTACTAGTAACTAGTTACTTTTTGAGTACTTTCCCGGTATTAAACTTCGTTACTTTTGTGCACAAGTAACTTGTACTTGTAACTAGTTACCTTTAAACAGTAACTTTATTTGTAACGAAAGTTACAAAGTTACTTTTCCGTGCAGGTTTTGAAAAGCACCTATTTTAACGCGCGGGTGATTCATTTATTTGGCGACAGTGGGACGGTTCCCTCCGCGCCGATGGCTACTCCGGATTATGTCCGACTCAGGTCCGGTGATTTAAGAACGGGGATATAGAAAATCCGGACTTCTTCCGAGTTCCAACTCTGGGCGAAAGAGGAGACACTCGACCCCATCCTCCCTAGAGAAAAGAAGGGTCGCGTTTGCGGTTGACCATTCCCTCTAGGCACAATAAAAACCGTGAAAATTAGGGTTCCTCCAACTTCTACAAGTAATAGATCTCAAATAGGCATAAGTCAGATTTTGACAAAATTATTATTTGACGAAAGGTTATAGCTAAATATAAAAATCGGCTTCACGGGTCCGGAGCACCTCATTTTCCGCATTTTTTGGTGCTTGTTACGACATGACTTAAATTTTTACGACGGCGTAAGTAGTTGTCCACGGCTTATTACGGAGCCTCATGGAAAAATTCCGCAGTGTCGCCACCGTCTATGCGAGTTTAACATGGGAAAGCGCCACTGCGGCCATTTGTGTAACTAGTAAATATGCGTGGGAAGAGTCTCCAGCCAATCAGGAGGCTCGGCGAGAAGCTACGCTTTGAAAAGCAGTGGCGGCCCCCGCGGCAGCACCGTCGCTCTCGGTGGCGAAATGAAAAATCCCCTGCAGCCGAGCCGGGCTGGAACCCACGGCCTCCCGATTCGGAGGCGGGCATCAAAGGATCACGACCAAAACCCGAAGGCTTGTAAGAGAGGTGCTGGGAGGCGCCCTATATGCAGCCCGCGCACGCCGCACGCTTACACGGCACGGCACGGCCCCCTGTCCCCTGTGACGCGTTGACTCTCACACTCACACACGATGATGCAGCCAACACGTGGGCCACCCCGGAAAGTCCCAAAAAATATGGTTCGCAGTAGCGGCGGGGGGATTCAAAAAAGATACTTGCCGCGGATTATGTAAGTTGGGGGAATTAAAAAAAAAAAAACTAAAGATGGCCCACCCACGGCCTCCAGAGAGGCCCCAGGTGAAATTTGGGAATGCCTAAATTCCGAACCCGCGACGTGGCACAATATGGCCCGCCCAGATTTTCTGTGGGCCCATGGGAAAGTCCCGAAAAATATATTTGGGGCTCAGCGGCGGGAGATTCAAAAAAAAGGCTGCCGCGGTTCAGGGGGAAAAAAACCTAAGATGGCCCCGCCTTATCGCCTATATAATTATTATACCTGCCGCGCGGATTATATAAGTTGGGGAATTGGCCCTCCCACGGCCCCCAGGCCCCACACCCCAGAAAAATATTGCGCACTCTCGAAATTCCGATCAAGCGTGTGCAATGCATAACAGAAATAATTATTCGCGCCAGCAGCAGCAGCAGCAGCAGCAGCTGGGACCAGCTGACAAGCAAGCAAGCAAGCAAGCAAGCACACGTGCTCGGCTATAGGGAGCACGTGTATCATACCAGATGGAGGGGGTGCATTCCTGCCACCACCCAGAGCCGAAGGACGAGGTTAAGCGCTACTTTGGTTGGGGGGAGCAGCAGCAGCGTTACTCGCCAGGAATTGGAACGCACCCGGAATGC
>JYFJ02002486.1:0-56073 GCA_000934665.2 Catajapyx aquilonaris
CGTTTGTTCGATCCTAACTATAGTGGCAGCAAAATCAGAATCATGAAGTTCTTTCCTCAAGCCAGCGTACTTCAGAAGAGTCTGTTTGCCGTTATCCATCAGGTCTGATAATTTTTCCTTGCACCATTTTCTCTTCTGGCAGATTATGCATAGGTTGTGGTTGCACGTTCCAGCCGTATCAACTAAGGAGCACACCGTTGACGCCATAGCCTGAATAAACGGCAGTATTTTAAAAAATGACAAAATATACTAAAAGTGACTACCTTCAGTAACACAATTTTGTTGCCAAATTGTATTTCGTACGGTGTAAAATATTACTTAAAAACACGTAACACACACCCAGGCGTGCATCCCTATCCTTGTGAGGTTTTTCCAAAATTTAAAATTTAAAACTAACCTAACATAACCTACAAAAAACACACCAAATTTTGGGGAAATATATTTTTACTGTCTTTATGAGGTATTTGTCGATTTTTCCCTATCCTTGTGAGGCGAGTGTTCACTATGAGGTACAGGAAAACTACCTCGTAATGACAATATTCCTCACAAGGATAGGAAAACGCGCAAACACACTCCTCACAAGGATGGCAATGCGCGTCCACACACACCCACACACACAAACTCTTGTCTTGACTAAGGCGTGGGGACGGACATTGATCA
The DNA here is from genome assembly GCA_000934665.2 of Catajapyx aquilonaris. Lineage (NCBI taxonomy): Eukaryota > Metazoa > Arthropoda > Diplura > Dicellurata > Japygidae > Catajapyx > Catajapyx aquilonaris. The sequence goes on from JYFJ02002486.1 coordinate 661, forward strand.
CTTTTCACTGCGAGGGTTAACTGATCTAACCTAACCTAACCTAACCTAACCTAACCTTACCTAACCTATCCTACCTAACCTACCTTACCCTAAGTAACCTAGGCTGAGAAAAATGGACTTTTGTGAAAACCTACAAATGAAAATAGTGGGGACATGTCCCCACTAATTTACACATGTCCCCACTGTAATGGTACACTTCGCGTGTGTGAGACTGTGGGGACCGACAAATGTCCCCACAATTGGAACTGGTCCCCACAGCTACAGTAAAACCACAGACTTCCGTCCCCACACCTTAGTCAAGACCTGATCACCCACCCTCACCCACCCTCACCCACCCTCACCCACACTAGTCTACGTAGTATACACATTCAACCACTATAAACTATATATCTGAGACATTTTAAACTCCAAAAACAAGAAGACGCACGGAGTTCACGTAATCGCAGCAAAGTTTCGGCGGCCATCTTGGGCGCCATCTTGGAACCCATGCCCTCCAAACTTATAGTATAAGTACATTTTGAGCGTTGCAATGTGTTTGGCATCCGAGAAAACCCCTAAGCAGACGTTTAAATCATTATTTTAAGCCAACGGACAAGGGAGATATATGACAACAGAGTTTTGGCCGCCATCTTGAATATCGGACTTCCGGTCCAAATTTCGCTTTGGCAACAGGCATTTTCGTATTCAGCGGGGTCGAAATACCCTAAAAACGTTGTTTCCCCAATTGTTACATGAAATGCTTCTTGCACCTTACAGAGATGTATTTCCTACTTATGGGCCTGGTCTATTATGCTACGATACCTTAGATTGGCAATGAATTTCACTATAATACAGACTTCCATGGTGAGGATTCCAGCAACTGCTCATTTAATCTCTATGAATGTGGATAGAAATTCCTCTCCTACTTCTTGATATTTACGTACTAATAGTATGCAATATACAGTATATTATAGTGTAATATTATAGCCAAAAGTCCAGTGGACAACTTATTGGTATGCTTTAATTTGGTATAGGACTATAGCCCTATAGGTAGTGAGAAACATAATCAATTGCAAAACTTTTCTATCAGCACTTGTAATTTTTACCCATCTAGCCCATTATATGTCATTAAGAGTAAAATAATGTATGTAATAATGTATGTAAAATTGTATGAAGGTACAGTGAAACCTACATTTAGCGGAATCCCACCATTCCACGGAAACTTTTCATAACTCAGTTAGCCTAATAGAAAAATGTCCACCACAAAGCTTACCTTTTCACCTGACACTGGCAGGTCGATTATTCACCATGATCCAGTTCATCTGATTTGTGAAATGGCCTTAGTGATATGCAGCATGTACTGTACATTACACACAAGGTTTTATTCACTGGGGGACCTAACAATGCTGTCAGTTTCTGTGTTAGAGAGGTTCTGCTAAATCTGACAAACACTCACGGGATATCATATCATGCTAGCAGGATAGCAATTTTAAAAAAAATAGTAGACGACTTATGCTGGGTTACGCAAGAAACTGCATTACGCAAGAAACTTATGATATCCTTGTTTCTGCAGACAATAAAACTGTGCTGGGAATTATAAATCTGGTAATTGCTCAAATGAAAGGTACAATGATATGGTGCAATTCTTATTTTATTACAAATCATTCAAATCTATTCTAATACGTGTACATTATGCAGTTAATTTTTTTTCTCCATTTGCTTGAAATTTAATTCCCCAATATGGGTATGTAGTGCAAGCATTAAAAATAATGGATATATTATGCCACACAAGTACTCTTGAAAATGACTGCAAAATACAGCATTTATAGATATTTCAAGACCTGTAATGACCAATATTTAAATCCCACTTGTGATTCATTACATAACAGGAAATAATTTAAATGGAAGAATACAAAGCAAGTAAATCCCAAAGCCAGCAAGCCCACATTGTTCCTGTACCCCCAATAACTTAGGCCTCTTTCACCAAGGGAACGTCCTGTTCAGGAATGGCTTATGGTTGTTTCTTCATTTGGCAGGGATAGGTTCTTTGGATTCACATGACTCTGTTAATTCTGCAAATATGAAACATGATACCACATCATTATTTTGCAACAATTTCAAGCATGGCTGGTCACTTATTGCATTACCCACCTGGGCTTAAACACTCCTGAGAAGCTTCATCAAAATTGGTTCCCTCAGGGCAAGTCTTGACCACAATCTTGAAAGAGTCACCATCCCAGATGCAGCGGTAATACCTGTTGCAATAAAGAGGATGGCGTTGAGCCCGGTCCTTATTTCTGGTGGTGCACCTAAGATATATTTCTTCTATATCGGGGAGGGGAGGCTCAGTAGTGGTGGTGGGATAGCCTGTGGTTGTTGTCATGATGTCTTCTAATGTTGTTGGATTGAGTGTAGTCATCACCATGGTAGTGGGTACACCAGTTGTGGTTATGTAGACAGGACAGCCAGCAGGAAGAGTCGACATGTCAATGCCACCTAGAAAACCACATGATGAAATTAATGTTAGTGTCATAAACACCATGTTGTTCCGAATGAACACTCTCATGAGTGTTGCATCGCTGATCTTGCTATATTATTGTACATGTCAAGGTACTTTTGATGTGTGACTGCAGGTGTATTAATATACGAGATCTGATGATTTGATCATATTTATAATGAGTGCTGACCATTTCTGCAATCACTGTAGCCCACATCCTTAAAAGTCGGATCATTCCATGTGAATGTGAGGCAAGGGTATTGACTTGACCCCAAGGGAATTTGTTGCAACAAGTAATGCGAAGGCATACCCAAGAGATGATTTCAAAACCTAAGTTTCAAAACCTAAGAATTTTGCGACAATGTGTATACCAGACACATGGCTGTTTCAAAATGGCACATGGGGCATATTCAGCATGACATTTAGATTTTTTTTTCTGATGGTAGCCTATATGTGCAGGGTATTGTGCATGTAGGCAGGTAACACTGGAAGGGGATAGTTTATGACTGTGTCCTGTATCATTGGACAAAACTTGAAATGTATTTTAAGTACAGTTGTGAAAGGTTGAAATTCTCAAACTTACACCTCCTGGGTATAAAATGCTTTTGCTTGGGTTTTAAAAGAATTCCCCCCTTGCTAGAAAGGGATTGTGGACGATTCGCATATCATTGGACAGGGCTTGAAATGTCACTACTACGATTATTAGTGGCAGAGAAACAATGTACAGCATAGAATCTACCAATGGGTCACGATTGAGCCAGGCACTATGTCAAGAGGCTTGATCCCTATTGACTAATGCTATTTTGTTCCACCTTAGAAAAAAGAAGAGTTATTGCCTTTGACACAAGAGGTTAACAGTTTGCAAAATACTGTATTTTTGGCGTACGGAAGATTGTTATGATTTTAATGGAAGGATAAAATCAATGGGATCTCACCTGAACTACCTTCTGACCCATTCTGTCCAGCACCTCCTTCTTGTCCACTTTGGCCTCCATCTCCGCCTTGCCCTCCTTGCCCTCCATCTCCACCTTGACCACCTTGACCTCCGTCTCCACCCTGTCCTCCTTGCCCCCCTTGCCCCCCTTGTCCCTCTTGTCCACCCTGTCCCTCTTGTCCACCCTGTCCCTCTTGTCCACCCTGTCCCCCCTGTCCTCCTTGTCCATCCTGTCCGCCAGCTCCTCCTTGACCATTATCTGTCAAAGCTCCACTTGTGCTACAGCCCCTGTCCGGATACACCCATTCAGGATGATTGCAGACACTGAGTGCAACATCAAAGATCGTACTCTGGGGGCAAGTAAAGTGGTAAACATGGAAAGCTCCTGTTTCATTATTGTGAGATACGCAGCGGTAAAATCTTCTGCAGTCTTCTGGGTGAGCATAAAATCCATCAGCAGGACAGTTAATGTTGGCATTGGGTCCTCCGACAGAGCTGGAACTGCTGGTTGTTGTTGAGCCTTCCTCAGAGAAGTCTTCCAAATCATTCCGATCTGTGTAAGCATTTTGCAATTAGTAATTAATACAATTTGCATCGGTACAGTACGTCTGCTTTTCTACGCACTGCCTGAAAAGCTTTTGCATCACCCTACAGGAAAGTAACCTCTCTGTTCCAAAGTGTATTTCACCTGCCCATTATTTTTGTCATACCTGTTACTTTAAAACTGTATAGTAATATGAGGCGCATGTGGTGCTGGCCGTTTCAGGTGTACACGAGGAATATTGAAAAAGTTTTCGTGCCCCTGGTAGGTGTCATTCGGTATCCGCAGTCTTGCTACGGAGAGGATTTTCTTACGAGTTGTAACGTATCCTGGAAGGTTTGCACCCACCTACATAAGAGCAGAGGCGGAAAGAAAGGTCCATTCTCTATATAGGCTTCTGGCAAGCATAGAACCCAAGGACCAATACCAAGCACAGCCACTGCACTGTAAGGAAAGCACATACCAATGCTATCCTTCGAATACTGTTCGAGACTTCGAGTGGCAGCGATACCAAGGACACAAGGCACGCAACCTCTCCTTGATAATGACCCACTTTCTGTGAGTCCATCAGTTGTGTTGGGTGCATTTGATAGTCAGCCCCTGCGGCCCTGCCCAAATATATTTCACTTGGATTGGTAATGGTATGTCTGTATTCCGTCTTGCTACTGGTGTCACCAAGTGCAGCAAGTGTGTGGTCTGGGATAATGCATAGCGTGCAGGTTGGCCTGTATACTTGCTACCACCTCGTAGCTATAAGGTGATTCTGATGCCAAGTTGGCACCCATGAGAGTACTTAAAAGTTATACTCCACACTGATTGGCATTAATTATTTATAATATCAGCACCTATACTTTAACCTGAGAAAAGACTACGTCACATAGTGTTCATAATAGAGCTGTCGCGTTTCCCAAGGTGTGGCTGTCTGATCCTGTTGAGTTATGTGACCCAAAATCTGACAGAATGATAATTTACGACTCCACCCCTAGTGTTACAGGATTGCTGAACGGGATGAACTAGCCCCCTCTCAATACATAATTAAAACTCATTGTTGAGTAATGCATAGTGTGAAGTGTCAGCTGTAAACAATAATACGGACAGGTGGTCTCCAGTTGAGCAACGGTCTCATACTTACCAATCATACGAGTGGAAGTGTACTCCAATAGAGTACCAAGGCACAAGAGCAGAATGGAAATCCTGACGTCGATCATTTTGGCCACCTGAAATGGAAAAGGCATTAATCCCCAATCATAGTCTTATTAATGACTCACCGGTCGCAAGTTGTCACAACAAGGGGTCGTACTGTAAATTATGCTGGCACAGCATTGTCTCCTGCGTGATTTGAATTGGCATCCGCGATGCAATCGCCGTGCATTGAATTTGACACATGACAAGTTGCAAAGGCAGCCGGATCCCGTTACTGATTTCCCGCCAATAGGGCAGCCATCTTGGGCTTTTCATTTTCTTACCTTCCTTGGAATCTGTCCAACAACCTTGGCCTTGACCCTCCATGAGCAAGCCCCAACGGGACATGATCCCATTTCATCTCATTTGGCCATCACCTTACCTTTTTTTTCTTTTTTTTTTTGCACATGCAGATTGTTTCCCGCTGCTCCAGTAAACTAGGCGTATGCGTCATACCAAAGTGATATGATAATGAAATAATTGTTGTAAGGTATTGATTGACAGATTTTTAATGATGATGGTTTTCGTGGGATCAGATAGTCTACATTAATTAATGCATGCCTCGGTTCTATCAACGCAAATTAAAGTATACTATAATCTCCGATTGTGAGGAAATCAGGTGCATAAAGGGACATTTTTCCTTAAGTTGTCACAAGTTTTGCCCTTATTACCTGCAAACAGATGTTAATATATTTTTAAGCTGATATTTTACGGCTTTATTGATGGATAGTGTGTATGTAGCCATAAAGTAAAAACTAAGCATCAACTAGTGAAGACATTATTTCGTTACATGGTTGCACACTTACGCTACTAGTTTTGTTGTTGTTTTTTTTTTGCAAAATATTAAAGTCTGTAGTAAAGAAATTGTTTGATTGATTGCTCTTGGATTGCATCCAATTATTGACTTGGATTGCTCTGAAATGTCTATTCTGATGACTCGTTTAATAACTTTTTTATCAATTAGCATATCACCATTAGGAACAAAAAATTTCGCAGCAGTTGTTTCTTCCTGGACCAGTGAGTGTGAGAACCTAAGAGTGTTAGTAGTCTAGATGAGTTTGACAGCTAAAGTAGCATGGGAATAGGTTTTCGAAGCTTTGCTTTATATGCACTGGACTTGCGAGCAATAATTACCACGTTGGCTGTAACTCATATACCGATGTGAGTCTTCAATGGTCAGTGAACTTCCTCCTGGTGGTGCTTCCCGCCCCCTCCCCTACTCTTCACAAGGGATGTTGAACTAATGGAACGGACGCCTGCGTGCATATATTTGCACCACAACTTCCGTATTGTTAGCTTCATCCTTTTACATTGTTGGCTTTTGAGGATGTTCTTTTGGACTTGCGGAACGTTTGCTGATTTTAAGCATGACAGAACTTCTTTGGTGTAGATCACGTTTGATTTTTTTTACATTAGTTTTTAATCACGCAGATAAAAATGCATCTCCATACTCGCAATTCAAAGATACGCCTTGGCAAAAAAATAAAAATCGACGTAATCGATACATTGAATGTGTACCGGTATACACGATACAGTGTGAGTTAATCATTCCTCGGAGGTCAACTTGTGGGAGTTCTCGGAAGGAACACCGATGATGGCATGCAGATAGTTCAGTTATTTATAGGACAAGATGAAGCTGGGTTTTCCCCTGCATAAAGTATTCGGATTTTTTGCGCAGGCATTTATGGTGACCCATACTGCAGGACGGCATGCACAGACTTCTAATTGACATTTAAATAACCTGCATTTTCTGTCAAGTTTTAAATAATAATATGTTTAAACTGTAAATAATAATTTTCCTACCAGTAGAGTTTCATGATGGAGATCATTTATTTATTAACCGTTGTGAGGCCTCTGGGGACACACAGCGCAAAGAATTACAAAATATAATTATACTAAAATAGTACAATATTACTCGTACATACGTGTATGAAATGACAAAGGAGCTCGTAGGTTGCACCATACCACGCCATCCTCGAAAACTTTTGTAAGCGCTGCGACCAGGCTGCGACATTAGTTTTACATGATCGGTAACAAAAGTTTTCTTATTAATTTATCGGCAATAAAATTATTTTGAATCCCAGTTACAGTATGTCTTTAAGCCATTACAGGCGTAAATTCATGGTGTCATGTCGTAAAAATAATTAAGCGCTACCTGCTAAATTCCATTCACTTTATTTCGTCCTTCTTAATCACAGCACTACTCGTACAAACTGACCTAGCCAATGCAATGGCACGCAAATTGAAAACTACACGCAAGGAAGGAAACATCGTACACACGGTACGTGCAATAAGCTCGTTAAAATATAATCATAAGTTACCCATCTCAAAAATTATTATCTTCACATTTTATCTCGCGACAACTTCGCATATAAATATCAGCATTCGCATGTAAATGGCGCTCTGGATGTCCATAAAACATCTACCTGTCAGTATAATGGCAACAGGAGGACTGTTAACAAGTTATGCCCTTGCCCTTAACCTTCGGCAATCACTGCACAACAGGTTTGACTGCCTGAGTGCTCCTCAAGTGTGTGAGCAAAGTGTTTGCTCTCCACTAATCAAAGGAGGGCGTTTCCACCTTTCCAAAAGTGGAAACAAAACTTTTTTAAAAAACTAGGTTTGTATATTATAGCACCTTAAGGCCAAACGCGGTATCGGTGGTTAAATAATAGGCAGAAATTATTGTGTTTAGCTTGCACTCCCCCAGTGAAAATATCCATATGGATTATCCATAAGAAAAATCATGGAGATTTGGGTGCACGAAATCTCCATGATTTTCATGTGGATAATCCATGACATCCACGTGGATATTCCTAGAAATTTGGATGGATAATCCATGAAATCCATGTGTACAATCCATGAAATCAATGACATCCATGTGGAGAATCCATAACATCCATAGGGAGAATCCATGAAATCCATGTGGACAATCCATAACATCCATAGGGAGAATCCATGAAATCTCGGGTAGCAAACCTTTATACTGGACCCACATGGGTTTGCTAACTGTGGATGGGGAAGTGGCTTCTTCACATGGTTGGTTGGTTGGTGTTCAAAGAAGTCCGGAGGTACCCGGCTTGTATGGCTCTTCTTGTTGAAATGTTGAGCCTTCACAGAAAAAGCCGCCTTTCCATACCGCGGATTGTCCTGCTCGCACCATAAGCATAAGCATTGCCATTGAATGACTCTAGAAAATTTATGTCACAATGAAGTGCCTCGGGGGTAAATGAGCCGCATGCAGTGGAGTTTCCTGCCACCTTTGCACACGTGTAATGGCCGAAATTAATTCGCATTGTTGTGGGATAAATCGGAGAAGACTTGCAACGATACACCGACTGGCAGCGCCATCTGGACGATGGAAGCTGCCCATGTGGCGCCGATATATCCACTATATTGGTTAAATAGTGGCAATATTGCCAATGTGGCGCCGATATATCCGCTATGATTAAATAGTGGCAATATTGCCAATGTGGCGTCGATAATCCACTATATTGGTTAAATATGGATATATCCATATGATCCACGTTTTTATTATGGATGTACATGTCAAGGATTATCCATTGGGTCCATGAAAATGTTATGGATATCCATAAGATTCATACGATCCACGGAAATTTTCATGGATATCCATGTAATCCACGTTTTTATTATTTAAGGATCCATTGGGTCCATGAAAATGTTAAGGATTATCCATAAGATTTATACGATCCATGGAAATTTCATGGATATCCATGAGATCCATGAACATTATCATGGATATCCATGAAAAAAACAAGGATATTTTCACTGGGGTCCCAGTTATATGTGGGGTTGTTCAGGCCCTGTTTCTCATGAATGTTGCCGACCTTTGACTCAGCCACCCGACAATTAAATGGCAATAACTATTCGAGAACGTGTTGCGAATTTTTTGGCAGCAAAAAGTGGCAGACATATTGTGGAAACTTGAATATTTGTGGATTATGGCATTTATGAAAGCAGGAATTTATGTGGCTACTTATAAGTCATGATTGCTGTACATTAAGCTGGTTAGTTTATATGAGAGTAAGTGTTATATAATGACAAAAAGATAATAAAATTTTGATTACCAACTATTCCCCCTCTAATTCTATACCATATGATTGAACGATACCAATTGTACGCCTGTCGTAAATAGGGAACAAGTTAGGCTAATAATAACATAACCATTCACACTGTGGCAATTACCATGCAATAACATTATCAGGCAATGCTACTAATGAAGTAGTCGCATTCAGAGTATGAAACCAAACTTGGCGCGAGATACTCGGTCATTTGCCTTGAATGGTCACACACTCCCTTATAAGGCGTGGGTAAAATCACCACTTAAAACCAGTGGCCAGCAGTCATGGATGAGTGCAAAAAACAAGGCCACAAAAAATGTTGGGAAAGGATTTTGACAGTGGTCAGGTCATCACGAAATCAAGTTGCGTAATAGTACTAGTTTTTTCTTCTTCTTCAAATGCATGTGAGTAGGTAAGAGGAAGTTTGTAATTTTATAGGCATGGCTTCCACGAGGAAGATGCCAGCCTTCTATTTTGAAAGGGCCAGCATTCCTGCTCACGATAATTTGTGGGCTTAGTGAAAAGAGGCGGGTTTGTGCTGTACCGGATGCCGAATTTTTTTTAGTGGTGTCGTTAACCTCCTGTGAACTTGAAAACTTGCTTATTTCTACTCTCATATCTTTGTATTTAATGATGTTGCATATAACTTAATATCGCCTGTGGTGTTGGGCCGACACAGTGGACTATTGCTGTGACAGGAGTGTAATTTTTTAGGATGGAAATTGGCTAGTTGTTGTTGGAGGCCAGAGAAACAGCTACAGTGTAAGGAGGTGAGGAATTCTGCCAAAAAATTAGCGGGCCTAACCACTGATTCACCTAAGGGGACTTTTTAAACGCGAAAAAAAATGATAGCTTTCGAAGAGTGCGTGGGATATACAGGTTCGCAGCTTGATCGAAAATATGCAGTAACCCCCTTTTTTGTTAGTGGGTTGATAGTATCTACATGTGCGATCTACATACCACGTATGGTAATAAATACACAGTGCTGCGCATGATAATTTTTTGAGTGTACCGTACGTATAACTACCGACTGGCAGTGTGGACAGAGCAAGAGGAAGTATGAATAATATAGGATGGAACTTCCGTTGCCGCCAATTGGTTATTGACGCAAGTGTACTTTTCGATCTATTAAAAAATAACTCTGCTTTAATGTGTAGCCACTTACTCATAAAACAATTTATCAAAATTGGTAATTTTTCCACCAAAGCAGATACAGGAAAGAACGCGAGTCATGCTATTACACCATTGTTTTATTTATTTACTAGCAGTCGTGATGGGACTTGATTGATGTTTTTATTATCTTGCCTAATTTTGGGTATCTTGTGTAATTTCCCTGGTTAGCTAATCAGCTATCAGAGTGTCAATTTTCTCTAGGTAGCGTGGAATTAGGTTAGAAATTCTGATCATACAAACATTGTTATTTATTTATTTATTTAATTTGACTCGTTCTATACGGCTATGAGATTGTTGTACGAAGAGTACTGAAGTATAAGATCAAATTTTACTGCGACAAGAGCACTATAATATTATCACCCGTGTGCCTTACAATGCTTACATAATATTTTCAACTGACACGCTGTGTCCTTCCATGTTAAATCCACATGTAATATCATTAATTGCAATATAAATTGTGCAATCCTCCATAAAAATAAATCCATTTAAAGGATACAGACCCATGTAAGGCACAGATCCCAAAGGAGAGGGAAACCAAATACCAGCTGAAAATAATACATCATTTATCATAGTCATGGTCAACCACAGTATAAATACTGTCACATTATTTAGAATCCAACTTCACTTGCAACCGCTATTGTAATAATTGTCGTACCTATTTATAGCTCGGACTCCAGATGTGGCAGTTGCCAAACCCGTACGTCGACTCCAAAATAATCAAGCCCATGCCATGTAATGAATATCATTACACGACGTGTGGATTAAGAAAACGTGTACCTGACAGCGCGACTCGAAATGATAAATCGACCATAGCAACATCCCCAGATCTCTGGAATCGGTATGGAAGCCACGTATCCCACAGAAATCCGGTTAATTAGAATCCCAAGGTCGAGTTCAAGGCAGCTTCCAAAGGACGTTGAAACCAAGCGCATCCAACCAGGTGTACCTATATTTCTTTTTTCATACGTGGTCTGACACCTTCTGAGATACTAACCCCCGCCCATATCAACCTTTTCTATATGAACAATACTGAGGGCCGGATATGAGTCGCTATCGGTCACACTCCATACCTTGGTACAACTCACAAAATAACTGAAACCTGTTCGCCTCTGCTGGGAATCGAACCCAGGTCCACCCTTATATCTAAGAGTGTGTTCTGCCATTAAACTACAAAAGCTCTGAGGTTCAGTTACTACAAACTCAATTTTAAAACGCAAACAACATTGTTCTATAAAATCGTGATGGAATGTGCTGATCACAAAATTTAATTGAACATTTTTTTATTTATTTTTTGCACGTATTGGTGTATTGGTTTCGGTTGCGAGTCTAAGCAAAAAGGATGGGGAGTTTATAAGAGAAGGGTGGTGCAGACCGTTAAATGGCAGGTCAGAACAACGTTATAGCGTAACGCCTGCTTAAAAGCGGCTTGCATTTTCATCAAGTGTCGTCCCGCGCATATTTGAATGGGTGCCTTGGCCTCCTTCAGGGTATTTCCGGCCATTTTTTGAGCACACAATATGTACAGAGGCAATATCTCAATTATTTATATTTTTCGCTTTGATCTGTCACTGTCACGTCACAGCGTTCAATTTTATTTGCACAATGGTTACATAAACAGTGTCAACTTACTTTTTTTCAAAATTAGCTTGCCATTCACAAGCGTGACATCAATCCTGATAGTCGAATCCTGTCTCTGTCCGTCACGCTGCCAGTGTGACGTACTTTATAGACAGCACCATAATGTATTCATTTAATTAATACTTCTGGATACATGGGGAGTCTTAATCGTCTTGAAACGGGTCACGCCACACAGTGCAACAAATGAGTAATGACCTCTAACACCCAAAAAAAACCTGCCCGATGTGTTAGCTAATCAGTGTAATATCAATCTCGTTTTCAATTTTTCAATAATGTTTACGACTCCTTTTTGCTAATACACGCCTTGTAAATGTGCTCCTTAATTGAGCTATAAAACAAGGTAAAAAAAATCGTGCGAACTTTGAGATCAAGATATTGAATTTTTTTTTAAACTTTCATAGGGTCAGGTCTAACAAGATGGGACATCCGGAGTAGAATGGCCCCTTTTTAATTGGGCAGGTGAGAAAGAATATAAAAAAGTGATACACGTATCCGTGGTACGGTTGGTAAATTGAACGACCCTGACCTTCCATTTTGATCTAGACTATTTTTGTCTTGTTCCACCATTTTGTTTCTTGAAGCAGCGCACCTTTTTAAATATTGCTCCCTTCATAAAAAAAAAGATGGCCCCGAGATAATAACACATTAGATCGAATTACAGCTCCCCATTGGCACGCCATAATTATAACCAAATTATTGTAATTTTTGCCCCAAAATAACATGGTAGCACTCTGCAATTTTGTAGATATCCTAGAATGCACGCAACCGAGTGTGCTCGCTATTCATTTTTCGACCAGGAAAAAGGCTCAGGGTGTTTACCTCGGCGCAGTATACAGTACTTCTTCATTCCGTACCTGACAACCTTGAACTTGTTATGCGCTTGCCGGAGAAGGAAACGGGTTACTTGAGTTCAGTAAGCTGCGAATCAATGACGTTGTTTTTAAACCGTATGGGCGACGGAAATAAACACTGACTTCCGGAAATGATGTGTTTGGTTTGTTGAAAAGCAATATTGTTGTTTTTGTTGTCAGTGCTTGTCAATACTTTGAAGTGATAATCTATGAACAGGTCTCAATCTTCCAACATCACTGGCGTTTACATAGGCAATTACGAAGGATTGCAGGTGGTTTTTGTAATTATATAACAGATCGGATGACATAATTTACTTTATATAGGTCTAATATATATGTAGGCCTATACTCTTTAATTCCTACCATTATCAGTTCGTTAATACACTGCATCTTGTTAATTCTGATTTGCATGGACAATCTATGAATGTTTACAGTAGTGGGCCATGTGAAAAATTCAGTAATAAGTTTCAACGAACAAGTATTGACCTTATTTTGATTCCAATATTGAAAGGTACAGAGTAATGTACGGTACTGCCCAAGTTCCCACTTCAAAGGAAGAAGTTATGAATATTATTTACCTCAACAACCAGTTTATAGGCAAGTAAATTGTTGCTTCCAACATATTTCATATTTTAATCTGATTGCTGGAGTAAACTATCCATATAGTCTTCCTTCGAACTGAGCACATGGAGAGAATCATTACAGAATCATGTAAAGGCTCGAATATGTGATTCTTTTAAAAATACTCGTATGTCATATGCGTGTGCAATATTCGATGTCAATATTGCTATATGCGTTAGCTATCTGCTCTGCTAGTTTTGTACGAAATAGGGAGAAGGTAACACCACAATAGGTAAGTAATAGGAAGCTACTTACAGCAGTTGTAGAGTACTCAGGCTGTTGTCAGTAACAATGGGAAGGATGGTCCGAAGAAGAGGGCTTTTTATAAGCGATGGATAGGGTCCGAGGAGGAGGTGGGCCTATTTGCTTGTGGGTGGAGTTTGGGAGACCACTTATTCGCTAAGGATTAACTGGTTCCACGTCAAGAACCAGCACTTCACTGGTCGGCCTCTGATAACCTGTGACTTATTTCCTTTGCAAATATTTTTCAATTCCTCTAATGTTCTGGGCTTTATTTTTAGGCGTTTCCTGGGGAGGTCATCAAAACATGGGAAATCCCTGGAGTGAACTTGCGGAAATGGGACAAAACGTAATTCTATGATGTGGATATGAGTCACCTGTTTGCTTGGCATGCCCAAATAAATTATAGATAATTATGATGACCTGGGTATACTAACGAACATGTTATGGAACGGTTCAGGTAGAAAATATATGACCATATCATTTTTTCTGCGATGGTAGTTAAATTATGAGCAAAGAATGTTACCTCTGCTATAGGCGTGCTTACGCCCCTTCTTTTTGCGACTAATTGTTACCGTATAATTTACAAGTACAACCACGACAATTTCATTCAGAATTGACATGTAGGCCTACAAAACATGATGAGTGTTGAACATGTAGGTCTACTTCCACTATGGTAGTCCTTCAAGAAATGCTTAAGAATAGGAATAAAGTGAATAGTAACACTATGCTTATAATATTGTTGCATTAGGGAGGCGAAGTGGAGCTGGGGTAACGTATGCGCCCACGGATGTTAAGGTCCCGGGTTCGATCCCAGCCTGGGTCTCCCCCCTTCATCCGGTTTGACTTGATAAAACTGCAGCACTGTGTGAAACGTTGGATTCATGCATAGGATATACGCATTCAGATCGCAATTGAAACACTCTGCTTTATTTATACGTGCTTCAAGTATTTCCTGGTAGGAGAAACTATTTTTGCCATAAATATGAAGTATTGCACTTCTTGAATAATCTACAGGGCTAGCCATATATTTCCAGTTACGGTATAGGCCAATGAAGACTAGCAGTAGATATTTCAATACTTTATTAATAATAGATATGATTCATTGCTGATATATTGCATTCTCGGGAGTTACGAGGTATGCTCCTCTTATCAGTAAAAGGGCGGTGCATAATTAAATGTAAATCATACCCCTACAAGCGACACTCCTACACATCAAAAATAAGGCAATACCATTTTCATTATAACGCAACGGGGTTTATGAACTTATATATACTGTATATCCCTTCAAGTTTTTAAATTATCACTTGAATGTAACCCAATCAATATATTCAAAAGGTCCTATTAATATAACGTATAGAAACTGTCCAATCTGAATGAGCCCTCTACTTCCGCGATGACACTGCACTTCTTCCAAATTTTTTGCACCCTCGTGACATTTCTAATTCGCGACGGTAATTTTCCAAGTAGCAAAATTTCACACCCCGGCGCAAAACATACAGGAATGTTACATCTCACTTGATACATCGCGTGGGTATATAGAATCCGATAGAGGGTGTGACTACTCCGTAATATACCTGCTTTATAGTCCCTCTATCGAGAAGTTTCCGGGCTGAGATGCCCCAATGACCTGAGTTAATCTGACCTGTTGGGTGGAGATGCATAGTGGGGCATTCTGACGGTGTCATTTCTTTATGGACTTACTGTACTGGGTGCAGTGGACAGATGGGTTAAGTGATGGCCAGAGAACTGGTAGGGTGACTCCTTCCTTTGGCCATATGATTGCTAGCTCCCGTGACGCCCCTTAATTTCGTTTGATTCTAATTGTTCATAGTCCCCTTGGGGACGCCAGGTAGTCGGGATATCATGTCTGACTCGTCATCGAGTTAGTTGTCAGAAGCGTTGCAGCATGAGTCTTGCAAGTACACGGATGGTTGCTTCCGTGGGGAGGCCTGTAAGGAGCCAGAACATTTTTTTTTCTTACTTTCATTTGCATGTCAGATTTGTGGACGTGTCCAGACCGATTAGTCATCTTTTGTTTATTCGTATGGCCCTGGAGTCATTTGACAATAATTTGTTAAGAAATTACCTGAAATCTAAAAATAGTGACACATGTTTTGCATATTTAAAATTTAGGTCAATTTGTCATTCTGGATTTTTAGAGCGTTAGTAAACTGTACTAATGGGGCTCAAATTGTTTTGGCCACTTTATCCTGGTCTTGAAGCAACCCTTCACACAGACACACTTGCTCACCGTGGGGCCTGTGCGAAGGGTTGCTTCAAGACCAGGATAAAGTGGCCAAAAGAATTTGAGCCCCATAGCTAATGATATCGATGCTACGTGAATAAGGTCTGCTATTAATTTTGAGCAAATTCTATTGGAAGAATGAACATAGAGGTGTTATCCAGTCTGCATGTGTAAAATCCAAAAAGGGGCTGACACTGTAAAGATATAAGTAAATTTGTCTGTTCAGTAGTAACTGACTAATTTCCTGCAGTAATGGACTTTCCAAATATTTTTTAACTCTAGGGGAGATGAAGTGGCGCCGCGGTAACGCGTGCGCCCGCGGATATGAAGGTCCCGGGTTCAATCCCCACCCTGGGTTCCCACCTTTATCCGTGCAGAGTTGGGCCATCTCTGGCTTCATTTCGGGTGGCAATTTCCGACAGACTAAGCCACCCGGGGGAGTTCACAAAATGACGATTAGAGACATTGCACATGCACTTTGCACATCCCCTCCCACCCACCCTTGGAGTACACTAATAAGATTCTATCTTAACTCGCTCCAACTAAAAAAAAAACCCCAATGGTGGTAATCCACCCCCCCCTAAGGAGTACGTAACTCCCCCCGTGGGGTAATGCAAAAAAAAAAAGAAATTTACTCCATCATCGGCCTGGGTCCACTCGCAGGAAGGATCATTAGGCCTACTGCAAGTTTTGACATTTACCTAGTCCGTAACCTACCGAAAATGGGGCCAAAGGACGCAGAAAAACACGTCAAAGCAAAGTTATGTAAAATCAGGAGACGATGCATCTAAAATCAATCACAAGCACGGGCCGAGTCGAGCCCGACTTTGTCCACCTCCAAAATTAGCTGGTGCACATTCTTAAACTTCTCAAAATACGGGACGAAAGGAGCTGTTTTGTGGCTTTTGTGAGACGGAATGAACCCATTAAATGACAAAAATGCAATTTAAATTGTAAATTGAATTGGAAGAGGGCACAAAATATAGGCTATATTTTTTGTGCTTTCATTATTGTGACGAGGCAATGGGTGAGAGAAAACGGAATGAAAGGTTTCTTCAGCATTTTGGTCGGTGCCTTTTCCCCCAATGAACAAGTGAAATTGAAAGTACGCTTCAGTTTATGAACGTTTATATACCCCCCTCCCCCTCCCAATAAGCTACAAAGAAAAATACACTATTTAAAATCCAACCCTCGTATAATTGTTTAGCAGGGTCTCTGCAAGATATCCTCAGCCGATACAAAAACAGCGGGCGTGAAATCCCATAGTAACTACGTATTTTCCCAAAACTAGACGCAAAATATTATTCGCATCAACTATAGTATATGGTGTCTTACTATAGTCTCGAAAGTCACGAGATCAGACTGCCCATCCCAGGCAATTAGCATTCTTTTTATTTTTAGCTAAGAAACACCCACGAGGAGCTACTGACACATCGTGCATGATAATTTTCTAAATCATGCCCAGAAAGAGCTTAAGTTCCACATACCACAGATATTTCAGAAGAGTCGTAAAGTCTCAATTACGCAGTGACATAGGTTTACACTAGCAGGCCTAACTAATCTACGCTAGCTATTAGCTTATCTTTAATGTTTCACCTTGAACTCCATAATTCTTGTGCTATTAGTGAGAAATGTCTTACTATTATAATGCATTCTTGCTGGCGGTAACGAAATTCCTATGGTGCGTGCTGTAGTCGAAAGCAAAAACTCGGCCATCACCTTGTCTCTAGCTTATAAGCTAAGTGGCCAATAAACCCTGCGGACATTTCGGGTCCTCTTGTTTTGCTACTTTTGTTATAGGTCTAATATTAAAGATGCAATACAGGTACTATAAGTTGTTATTAGACATTTCTTTTAAAAACCATGATGATAGCTTCTAGAACTCTACCGATTCAAATGAGAAAAAAAATAATGCCCTTATGGAAGTAATAATTGCAATGTACCAGCACCTTGGAACATGCAAAACGTGGCGTACGCCTGTCATCCTGCAGCAACGCCAATTTTCCCTTCCCGTTACATGAAAATATGCAAATGCAACATTGCCATAGCGATGTATGACGCAGTCAAGATTTTTTTTCGGCTTCTTAATACTCTTCTGGACAGCATTGCCCGTAAGCCAATAATGCAAATGATTCCATAACAAGCTAAGTCTGTCAGACAAGGAGATGAGTTAGTTTTACGCAATTAAAAACTCTGAAAAGCGTTTCATTAAGAAAAAACTTATCCCGCAATTAGTATGTAAAGAAGGCACGATGCGGGTTTTCCGTTATGGAAAACCGCGTCATCGAGTAAAGGTCATTATCCTTATAAATCAGGTTTGACAAATCAGTTTGTGGGTATGACGCCTCAGTAAGTTTATAAGCAGTGCTCAAAAAAAAGTTTAAAAAAAGATACTTTTAAAAACGTATTTTATGTACTGACCAATTTAGGCAAAGTGTTTATTATGCCACTTGCGTAGGCTACATTTACACCTGCTGCTGTTGTGGTTAGAATGGCTCAGTTCCTCGAAATGGATGGCATCTATCTTTGGCATTTCCTCTGAGTCTTATTCGAGGGTTCAGAGTCATCATCAGTGCTTGGATCAATGACCTGCCAATATTTTTTTCCCCCAAGTGTCAATAAAGTAAAACAACGATCTTCAGGTTTTTTTGGACAATTTTTGGCATCGCCTGACCTGATTAAAATCTGCTCCAAGGTTTTTAATCTCCTAAAGTTTTGCTCCATAAAATGAGGTAAAAACACAAATAGTTGCGATAACATAGTTTCACGTTTCTATAAATACCTTAATAATACGGTAATAGACCCTAATAATAAGTATTATTTCTTAATGCTTTCCGAGTCACGTATTTTTTGTATGATGGTTTGTGCGTGCATGGTTTATTCCGATTTCACACATCGAGTTGATTGGAAACTGATGTTAAACGCTACCGGTAGCTTACGGTAGTCGGCATACAACGTGAAATTATCAACTACAAACCAATAATTTGTTGGGGGATAATTATTGCTCTCCACTACCTGTGCAGCAAATCCACACTTTGGCCGTTGTATGAACGAGGTATAAGGTAAAGTAACCCTCATTCAGTTAATTTTGAAAATGAAGTGCTGCAGTTTTCTTCTTAATTATCGGGCTGCAATCTAAATTCTGATGTCTAAATCTCTAAATTACTTCTGTCTATTGTACAGACCAGCAATGTCCCATCGTTATGTAAGCGTAACATTGATACTGGATACAACCGAAACATCCAGCACAAAATTGAAATAAAGATGCAAGCTGACTGCTAAACAACCAGATACCATTCCCTTGCAGTCGAGATTTTATTGCAGTTTTACGAGCCCGGTACCACTCATTACTTACTCGAAATGTTGTCCAATTTGCCACATGGTAATTGACCTCGCACTCTATTAATTTACGTCGCAATTTTTTGAAACGCATCTGTCTGGTGTCAAGAATAAGCAAAAAAAAGTCACTCCTATAGACTGAATCTGTGATGAAGGGTCAACGGACGCAGTCCATACAAGGATTTGTACTTGAACAAGTAGGTCCGTGCATAAATTCTGCAGTTCACGATGTACTTCAAGTTCACCTACCTACACTGAATGAAACTGGTACCTCATACGTATTGCGTTCACCAGGATCAGATAAATTGACACACGTAACGATGGCTGCTCCCAAATTGAAGTTTGGTGTGACTTAGTGCGCCAGAAACCGTGTCATGTGGAATACTAAGATGCAAGTAAAGACAGCGATAATTTAAGTGACTTGATCAGGTGCAGAAAAGCCGGTTGAAGGTATAGTTAGTTGGATGCACGCAAAAAAGTAAATTGCTGAGTTACTATTATTAGATACAAATGACACTCCCAATTTGGAGAGACCCCAAGCTTGCAACTCTTGGTCAGGAATTTGAATGATGACTTTCTGAATCGCTGTCTTTTGAAATATAGTGCAGTGTACTAATGCGACAACACTTATTCTCCTCGCCATAAAAAGTAGAGAAAAAATACTGCATGGTAATTTATTTTGCAAACTTCTTCAACATTTCACACGCGGTTTTGGAGGAATTACGCGTATGTCGGCCTGAAGGAAGTCCACGAGTGATGTCATGCAGCGGTTTTTCAGAATGAAATCATCATCTTTATTATCTTGCTGTTACATCTTTGATACAATTACATTTTTAAATGATACACTGGCATTGAATAGTTTTTGGTGCTATGGCCAATTCATGTTATTGTTTAATCCGAGCAACCATTTAAAAAATACTGCCAAGTCGTATTTTCGTCCCTGAAACAGAGTTGTAAGGCGCAGATGTTTTTCCATCCAAGAAACTTTGGTCATTGCATTCAAGAGTTCAGTATAAACGTATTAAAAGATTAAACATAATTTAATCCCAAAAATATTAAGTTATTCATCATATTTTCAGAAAAATAAATACTGTAGGTAACCTTGTGGCCCTGACATAATTATATACGTAAAGTTTAAAAAAAAAATCTGAAAATCGAGGTTGTCAAAATCTTACATTACCACAATGCACAACAGGAAGTGAATGGTATGACTGGAATTCCCATAATGATGCAAGCGAATGCACTGGTTAGTTATTAGATGCCTAATCAACCACTTCCTCTTTATGATACAACATCAGGCCGAATTTGTTGTCGTTCAGAAATCAGAGCTTCAACACCCAATAACAGTTTCAACTTTTGTTAAATAATAAAATATCCACCTGAACTTGATGTATTGCGGCAGTTCTCTTCCGACTTAATGTTACATACGTAATATAAATATTATTGGATTCCATAAGTAAGTAGCCTACATATTATAACTTAGCAACCGAAGCAGGTTGGCATAGTGGATAAGGCGTCCGACTGCTAATCGGGAGGTCCTGGGTTCGAATCCCGGGGCCGGCAACTCTGACCGTGGTTTTCTGTGGTTTTCCACGGTCCTTCCAGGAAAATTTCGGAGTTGTTTCCGTAATTAACAGGCCACAGCCGCTTCCTTCTGTCCCTATCCCATCCCAAAAAGTGCAGTAAAATGAAAGCAAAGAGTTCCAGGCAAAAGAAAAACTTCCCCCCTAAAGAGCCGAAAAAGGCTGATAACGGGGTATGAATTATTATTATTATTATTATCATATTATAACTTAGCCAAAAAATAACAGCATTGTTTCTGTAATATAAGAATTTTTCTATCGAACCGTGGCATCAGATTTTGTCTTGGATTTTGTAAGCCTGTGTCGACAGCTGTCGTTGCCAACCATTTTCTTTCGCCTCTTCGTTACTCCATATATTATCAGCTGAAAAATACTTTCTCGAGGTGGCAAAGTTAGTGTAAGGTGTACTCGTGTAGGCTAATGGTGTATTATGCCACGCAGAAGGCAAAGCAATATGGAGACTTACCCCTTAACAGACAGTTCATTCGGTTATGCTTGAATTTAAACGAACCCGGTTTTATAATTATACAGACCATCTAAAGCAGTGCTTCCCAAATTGTGGGTCGCGATCCCATTTGGGGGTCGCGAAAATAATATTTGTGGTCGTGAGGGAGGGTAACAAATTATTTTCACAAAATGATGCTATCTTTCTTGAAAATCATGACCATAAGGTAAGGTTATTTCACTGTTTACCTGTCTTTTCATGTTGGCGGATCGAAATGTGCACATATAGGGGGTCGCAAATTTTACAAGACGATTTTTTGGGGTCGCCAACGAAAGAAATTGGGAAGCACTTATCTAAAGACTCCAAGGCTCTGCATTGCAAAGATCCGACTGGATCATCAAATGCCAAACAAGGTTTGCCAAGTGACCAGTAATTTCAATGTGTACTTTAGATATAGCTAGGTCTATTGGAATGCCCTACAACAGGCTCTGCCCGGCTGTTGATTGAAAACCCATTCCAAATACTTGTCACTTGTCAGCTATTACCCTTTTACAATGTGTTGGGCACCTGTTCAAAGATTACAGTCGTTACATACTCTGTCACATTCACTCATTCAATTCAGTTTTGAAAAAATGCTGTTGAAGAGTGGACACAGAAGACTCATGGTTCTGACCTGTGCACACTGCAATTTATAGAGGTACAAGTGGCTGTGAGACATGAATAACTAGGACCACCATGCGAGTATTTGCAATATTTGCCGTGAATCACGCTCGATAGGAACGTTTGGAATTTTTGTCGGATATAGAATTCCCCCCGTGCCATTTGCATGACGTGCTACTGAAAAACCGCTCCAACCTGATTTCTTATTTTTTTTTTTGCACTAAACAAAGTAATTATATGACTTCGGGTTTCTAACCCCTCTTCCATCCCCTGCTGGTCTAATCACCCTCTGGCTTCCAAGAAGTCACACCTTCATTCAGCGTGACATGAATTTTATCACCATATTCCAGGACTTACCAGTTTCGCTAAATAGGCCTAGCGTAATATACCAGCTCTACTTGGTAATACTCCTGTAATGTATTACCGTACCTGTTGGGTGAACAATTGCGAACAATTGTGTGCAAGCTAATTCTACAAATATAGTTGACGATACAAGCTAATGAAGTGAAGGAAAGACCATATAAGTTGGCTGCATTCTTGAAGCGGTCATGGTAATGAGTCGTGGGATCGGCACAGTGGTGGAGGAGTTAGGTGTCCCAGAAGACCTAGTCAGGGTGGACCTTGAGTAGCCAGAGGGCACCTTACCTTCTGGATGACCAGCGCTATAGCTGCCTGAACGTGCCACAAACATGCGGGATCAGTAGATAGTAACGGTGGTGTGACCCAAGGATCTTATACACATTTCAACGAGGAAAAAGTCACAACCTTGTGAAACGGGGAAAATGTGCTGGAAATCTGTCGCTCTGGCGGTTTTTGCTTAAGAGTAATTTGTCCAGTTTTTGAATACTGCTCTAGGTCAGTCGAAGGAAATTAAATGACCCAATGGAACAAGGGCCGAAGTCCATCACGGTAGAATAATAGTAGGGGAGCGGAACAAAATATCTTCATGCAAGACTCTCTTACAGTATAGATATAAACCTGAAATGGAAATGCCAACAATGCGGGATATTTATGAATATAAGTACCAGTATATGATGCTGATTCCATGAACAGGCGTTTACATGCTACTAAGACTTCGGCCTTGTTCTATATATTGGTAATTCAATGAGGACTTAGCACTGTTTCCATGAGCATTTCTATTATGGCCCAGTGCCAGAGATATGTGTTGTGACTGATTACTCGGAGAGTAGGCTATATAAACCTATCACAAAATATGAAATCAGGGAAGGAAACGTTTACTTCGTGTTTATAAGCAAACTGCTGCGTGTTGCACTGTGCACTCTCAATGTCATAACCGGTTGGAGGCCATCCACAACGCATTTTTACAAGGATCAGTTGCCCCATCAGCATTTTATCTGCAATTATAGGGAGCGTCTATAAAAGCGTTGGTGAATATAAAAATGCTGGGCACGTTGCCAAACCGAACTAATAATAATATTAAAATGCTTACGGACTATGGTTATGCCCTCTGATTGGTACGTCCCCTATTGTTGTTACCGCCACGTTCCGATTGGCCCGAGTTCATGGACGTATTGTTACCATGACGCCTCCTGACAGCGCCATATGAGCATTCGTCTGGCTATCTGCCCATTGCAAAGATGGCTCATTCCATTTCGCCTCCGAGTACAACGGAGGTGACAAGCAAAGAACATCATGGACCCCATCAATATTGAGTATTGCAACCAACTTATAGGCTACCCTCACTTTGAAATCCAAGCCTCGAGGACACAGATTTGAGTCATTTACAGCTGTTCCTAGAAATTATGAGGCGATGACCCTAAAAAATTGCTTGTGACATGTCTTAACAATATGATTTTTTTAAAAAAAAGTGGTACACTGAATTGGATGGAAAGTATACTTTGAAAAAGGTCATGGGCCCATTGATCCAGACCAATAGATAGTTCAGGGGGAAAATCAGTTCCATCAGTCTTTTTTAAATCCCCCCTCGTATAATATATGAATTCCACCACTTTTCGGCACCAAAATGTCATTACTCGATAAATTATCGGGGGTTTAAAATTCACTCTGAAATTGGCGGGGAAAAGGGGGCGTGGTTCAAAAAGCGCATTCACACTCCTGCTTAACAACAGTGACGTCAGCAGACCGTTGCCTGGCAGTCGTTCTATTCGGCTTTACTGGCGGTCGTTCGATTCCGTTGTTAGGCAACAAACAAAATAATAAAGCAGCCCAGGTGCATTCCTGCCTCTGCACCGATCTGTTTAGCAACGGTGAAGTATAATTATTATGTTATTAGATCGATCATAGCACGAAAACTAATATGTATTTCTTCAAACAAAAACCACCAAAATTCATGTTTACATGAGTTTGCAAAATGTAGACTTAAGCAAAAAAAAAAACATTGGGGTTTTTTAAAATTCAAAAGGTATGGGTATGTTGAGGTGGGCAAATATACAGTAGGCCTATATTTCCCAGCCAATGCAAAGGTGGGATTGCAGATTGATCGCAGGGTATATGGAATCACGGATATGTGAATGCACGCAGGAACGCGGGTAGCCCGGTAGGGGTGGGGGTATACACATATTTGGAGGATGGGCATCATAACTGACTATAAGTCCCAAGCGATTAAAAATATGCTGGACACTGTAGGCCGCAGGCCTAGAAAAATGCGAGCGTAGCGAGGGGTTTCCCGTTTTCTAGTTCAGTTTTATAAATTCAACCCCTATAGAGACGTATCAGCAAGGGAACTACAATGATCTTATGGTATATGGACTCTCCATAATTGATTTTTATATGAATCGGCTGTGTTGGCCAGCACAAAATAAATGTGGCCTATACCTGTGCCTGGTCAAGACGGAGATTCCCCTTAAATTACGGGAATGATAATATTGAAGTCAAAAGTTCTAGGGTTCATGCGTGCCTCGAAACTGGTTATCCAATTGGTTACGCAAGAGCTGCGTGCTCTAACTATTGCAGACATGCCTAAATTCGCCGAATTATTCCAAAAAGTACCGGTACTTTCAGATCACGGCAAACCTCAGCCGCTTTTGGTGCCACATATTTTCACATGAGAAATAAACATCGCTTCATAGTGCAAGGGTCTGTGATAATACAGGTCGAATAAATATTGGTAACAAGTACAGGTCAAACCATGAACACGTAACTATCAACTTGAACTAGCGCCATATGTGATAATGCAGCCTTGCAGATAATGCATTATGATAACCGTGATGATAACTATGCATAAGGTGCTAAGTTCCAGTCTTCCAACCAATAGAATGTCCCGCTAATGTGATATGAAGTTCAGACCGAAGTCGAGTAGAGGCGCTGCGGCCATGATGTTGAGTGCCTCCTATCGGAGTACTTTCATTATACGTCACCTTGGCCTGAAAGATGGAAGGAAACACGTGCGACCAGCCGGTATTACATCATTATTTTCTCCAGATACTAATAAGGTTATGCATATGAAATAGTCGTAATAGCAACTTAATAATTAGCTAGTCGTGCATGGCTGAGAGTAGGTTGTATGAAAGTGAATTAGGAATAAATTTCTGATAATGTTTAGGTGTTCGCAAGGACATAATAATATACCGGTATGACATAATGGGACACTTCCTTTTTAATTTGAGTTGATACAACTAACTCTTAATCTATGATGGCGTGCTAAAATATGGTGGCATTATGGAGCTTATTAGCAACTGGTTTCTCATTGTGGTGTTGAATTATTCGTATACCTGTAGATATAAATTTTTGTAACAAAATTGGTGACAATATGTCGTACCGGTAAAGTTGCTGGGGTATATTCATAAGATGTGGCACTGTAAGACGGGGATATTTTGACCAGTTTTTCATGTACCGGTACTAACAAAAAATTCTTAGGTTTCAAAGCATATCGAAGCATTTTGGTACCAAAACACCTAGGTTTTGATCAGTGTTTCTCCGCTGGTCAACGTATCCCCGTCAACAGTATGCATTTTTATTTATTTATTTACCTTATTACCTCATGGGAGCCCTTGTAGGGGGATACATGCAGTGAGGGGTAGCAATAGACCGAGGGGTTTGCTAATCCAAATGTGATATTATTGTTTCAGTTAGGCTCAATTTTGCACTGACAATTTTAGACATATGGTAGAGGTCAGTTTTCCACCAAATTTGAGGCCTGCAGGATGTGCAACCTGAATAATTACTGATTTGTATTATTGTTATTGGTTATGTATTTCATGGCATTGTAACCAAGGGCAACTACCTGAGTGAGTAGTTATGCAGGTTGCTCATTCTAAGATGACCTAAAGATGCATGAACATGTGCCTTGCTTATATGTATGGTCTAACAGTTTTTTATTTATTTACAGGATGTTTGATCCATATATTTATTTATAGTCTTTTGGCATTCAAAATTTTTCATAACATTAAACTCTTGGCTAAAAGTGAAAATGTTGAGTTCCAAAGTTGTTGCCACTACTCGGCTTTTACGGCTGACATGGGCACCAGATGCAAGGGTTAAGAATAGTGAATTACATGTTCTCAGTTTGAAGTGGCTTTGCAAACCATTCCGAACCTATAGAACAACTTCAACATCTGAACAAGAATCATTGCCTGTACGTGTTGATGATTAGTTTATTGCATGCAACAACTGATGTACTTGTGCAAAATAATTGTCCCATAGTGCCATGTTGTGGATCTACGAAGTGACACGGTGACAAAACCTAATGTAAACATGCGACGAGCCATGTTTGAAGCAGAAGTTGGAGATGATGTTCTTCGGGAAGATCCAACAGTTACACGTACGTCCATGTTGTTTTGGAATCAGATGTTGCCTATTATCTACAATTTTCTGGTGCAGGGTTGGAGGAAAAGGTGGCTACCCTTCTGGGAATGGAGCGAGCACTCTTTGTACCATCAGGAACGATGGGAAATCTAATTGCAAGTATGTCTATATTAAAATTTCAATTGCAAGTGATTGATTACCATATCTGCAAACTGTTTCATTGCCGTAAAAATGATGTTGACTAGTTTTAGAGTTGCCTACCTGATGCATTACATTAGCACAGCTGCAGGGGTCGAAATATTTGGATGCAAAGGTACAATTTGCACTCAAAAAGTGTCATGTGCACTCCAAACAGCCTTATTGGATTGCAAAGTTGCACTCCAGTTGGTCCTGCTTTTTAACATAGCTTAACATAGTAATTAAATATTAAGCACTCCAAGTAAGCAATTTGTACTCCAGATGAAAGTCTGGATTGCAAACTTTGCATCTGGACAAAAAATTAAAATTCGACGCCTGCAGCTGGTATAGGACAATTTTGAATATGGAAATTTCAGTGTGTAGGCAAAAATCAATATTGGCTTATTAGTTATTGCAAAAGTCCTTTTTGCTAGTTTACATGGCTTGTGACTGAAGGTCAAAAGCCAAGT
Organism: Catajapyx aquilonaris; assembly: GCA_000934665.2. Taxonomy (NCBI): domain Eukaryota; kingdom Metazoa; phylum Arthropoda; class Diplura; order Dicellurata; family Japygidae; genus Catajapyx; species Catajapyx aquilonaris. The sequence continues at coordinate 28,046 of JYFJ02002486.1, forward strand.
GCTTTGAATGTGTCATTTGCCAAGATTGCCTATGCTGAGATTGATCAGTCCTCATTCTCACTTCTGTGTTTTCTCTCCCTCAATTGTGTGTGGTTTTATTATTTTCCCCTCAAGAAGTGACTTGACCTTCTACAACCATGGACTTGACTGACATGATTAACCCATGTTTCTCCTGATAATAACACATAACTGTTCATCTTGCCACCCCTCCCAATGATCATGAGTATGCCACTGTTATACGATGAAGGCATGCGTGTAGGAACAGTAATAACACTGTTCTGCAAAAACAACTTTATTTCGCTCTTTTGAAAACTTTTACGTGCTTTTTATGGATTCTGGGGTGCTGAATCCGAATCCGGCAACAGATTTGCTCTATCATGTACAGTTTTTGAGATATATCGTTTTAAAATTTTGGACGGTTTACTAGGGGTCTTTCCGAATCAAGTGGGCCTAAATGTTGCTAGAGCGCCTCGGATCTTGGTGAAAATAATCCCAGATGTACTCATCTATTCCTTAATGCTGCCTATAAATATTATGTTATGAAAAGGTCCCCTCAGTTTCTGAGGCCTGGTGCAAGCACACCTGACTGCCCCCATGTCTCCCACTCCGATGAAAACAGAGCAAGTATTTTTACTCGAAAATAGGTCGGAGCAGGGCTGCACCTGGTTACAAAACATCCACCAGTGACGTCACTGCTACAGGTGAGGACCCTCCGAACGTGTCCTCTGACGTATTGTTCGAAAGGGATGGGGAGGGGTGGGTGAGCGATAGAGCAGTTCAGGAACTGTGCAGTGTAACTAAGAATATCCACCATCAAGTGGCTGGGATTATTTTTGGGAGAAATTATTTTATAAAGTTTACAGCCATGTGATATGCAGCAAGAAGTGTTAAAATAAAAGCAGTTGATGAAAATGTGCCCTGAATTTATAGTGCTTTTTATGCAGCCATGGTCCATTGTTCAAGAAGAGGAGCTGAAGTACTACTGGGGAACAATTCACATATGTTTTTATTTGAGCAAGGCGGAATGGCGCAGGTTAGGTAGCGAACAATCTTTCTTGTTGCAATCAATTAGAAGAAATTATTGGTTTTCAGATAGCAGGTGTGCAAGCTAACACCCTGGCAAATCTTTCTGATGGAACATTCAGTTTGGAAGAGTTGGTGTCCAAAATTCGCTCAGAAGATATTCACAACCCAATAACATCTCTAATTTGCATTGAGAACACCCACAATATTTGTGGAGGCAAAGTGCTTCCTCTTCCATGGCTGAAAAAGGTCAGTAGAATAGAGTAATTCATAATTGAAAATTCATATCCCCCCCACCCCCACCCTTTTTTTTTGCTTGTTTCAGTTAGGTGAGCTGTCCCAAGCACACAACATTCCAATTCATGTTGATGGGGCACGATTGTTTAATGCAGCTGTGAAACTAAAGATTTCTGCGGCAGAATTGTTACGGGATTGTGCTTCTTGTAGTGTTTGCCTCAGCAAGGGTTTGGGAGCTCCTGTGGGCTCAGTTATTGCTGGATCTGAAGAATTTATTGACAAGTTTGTATCGCATTTTGTAATACAAATTTCCATTTGTAACACTTCGTGCAATGCAGGGCACTACGTGTACGGAAGGCACTGGGTGGTGGGATGCGACAAGCTGGCATTCTTGCAGCTGCTGGATTAGTTTCCTTGGATTCCATGATTGAAAGGCTGGAAGATGACCACCATCATGCTCAAATTATTGCTCAAGGTATGGATCACTCTGCAATAGTTCATGATAGAGCCACTGTCTCAAAAATTAAAACTTTAAATTTTATTTTCAAAAGCACACAACCTTCAAAAAACATGCTGGCGAAAGTCCAGTATATTTTGATGTATCGAAGGGAAGATAAGAATAATTGATGGATGGATACCCTGTGATAGGTCCTGTTGGGCCTTTCAGGGGATCATCTTGTAATTAGCTGAATTTATTCATTGCCTATGCTGTGATTGGTTTTGATTGTGGAAGGAAATGGGAGAGCCCCGAGAAAACTCACGCAAACACAAAGAGAACCGATCGAAACTCAATCCATATCAGTATCTTCTGTCCGACCTGGAGATCGAGCTCGAAGACTTCAGAGGTGGAAGGCTGTGGCAATAACCACTAGGGAAGATAGGAATATTATTAGTTTAAGGGTTTTGAAACTTAACAGGAAGAGCCATGTGACTACATGATTCATGGTCACATACTTCAAGAGCGTGGGCATTTGTGGATATTATTGCCATCAACAGCTATGCCTGGTGCTTTTTCTGTAGTAGTAGTAGGAGCAAGAGTAGGAGGCTATGTTCATTGCAGTTGTTTTCTTTTGATTTACCAGAAACAAGAGTCTCTAAAACAGTGGTTCCCAATCTGTGGGCCATGCGCGACCCCGGTTATTTTTATAAATTAAAAAATACGAGGGTTGAGTCAAAAGTCATGGCGCATATTTTTTGATTCAAAAATGGTAACACATACAGAGATGACCATTGCTGAGTCTTGAAGATCCGGCGATTACAATTTTATCCGGCATATAGATGTCGCCCATATCACGGGGGGGTGGGGAAACAAAGGGAGAATGTGACCCCCCCCCACCGCACCATCGCCCTAAGATGGCCCGAGCCCGCCAGGCTTGGAGCTGTTGGAAGCTGCATGAGGGACACTTGGAGATGGAGAACACCGCAGCTTGCTTTCGAGTGTGGGACAAGTCAGAGCACTATGACCGGAGCCATGTGTCATTCATCGCCACAGACAGTTTTAAAAAACCATCGCCCTCAATGCGAGAGAGTTCCAAGCGAGGGCAAAATGGCAGCACTTTTGCACCTCGAAGAGATGGCGAGGAACCAGTGAGGATGGCAACTTCCTGAGACCTTTCAGTCTTTCAGAGTCCTAAGCGTAGTGCTCTGACTTGTCCCATACTCGAAAGCAAGCTCCAGTGTTGTCCATCTCCTAGTGTCCCTCATGCAGCGTCCAACAGCTCCAAGCGCGGTGGGCTCGGGCCGCCTTAGGACGATGGTGCGGTGGGGGGGTCACATTCCCCCTTTGTTTCCCCACCCCCCACGCGATATGGGCGACATCTATAGCCAGATAAAATTGTAATCGCCGGATCTTCAAAACTCATCATAGGTCATCTCTGTATGTGTTACCGTTTTTGAATTAAAAAATACGCGCCATGACTTTTGACTCAACCCACATAACTAAAATAAATAAATAAATAAAATAAATTTTATGGGGGGGCCCGGGGGGTCCGCAGGTTACTTGACTATCATAAAAGGGGGTCGTGACCCGAAAAAGGTTGGGAACCACTGCTCTAAAAGGAGGGGCTAAAGTAAATGAGGGGTGGTGGGTATACAGGGTGCTCAACTTTTTTGCCCGATCAGTTATCGGAAAAGCCTATGTATCTTCTAGCTGTGTAGCCAGAATATGCCCCAACATTCCTGGCACCTCAACAGTTGAGGGATGTGCCAGAAATGTTGGGGCATATTCTGGCTACATAGCTAGAAGATACATAGGCTTTTCCGATAACTGATCGGGCAAAAAAGTTGAGACACCCTGTATACAGTGTGTTTCTTACTAGTACGTCAACGTGAAGTCAGCGTAATCCTTGGGCCAAAACAAGCCGAAAATGTAGAGGTGGGAAATGCTGAGGGACCAACCTTGAACGAGGTAGAATGGGTCCTACACCCATTGTGCATGCGTGGAACTGGGGCAATGGAAAGCATTGACGTAACAATATGAGGCAGACCAATTATAAGGCTTATACATACACACCCACTACGATTTTAATATTGTAGATTTACACTAGCAAGTGAAAAAAGTGATTCACTTTATGGCAGTGGTCTGGAACCAAACTTTGCATATTACCAAGGTATGCTTGTACTATCACAGACAAAAAGAATGTCACAGGGGGAAATACTGTTATGGGAGTGATCCGCGAGATTTGTTCCCGGGGAGTCCCCATGAGATAAGAAATGTCACCAGATGTTACATTTCCCTGCGAGATTGCCATGCTCCCTTGTTTTTTAGCTTTTCAGTCTCGGTTGGTGAATACCTCGACAGTGGGGAATACTAGTACACATACCTTACCTATTTTCTAAAATCTAGTGAGCCCTGATTTTACTGGCATGTCACTATACAAGGTGTTTCTTACAAGTAGGTCAAGCTGCAGTCAGCGTATTTCTTGCCCCAAAACAAGTTGTAAATGTTCCGTCCTTGGAGGGTTTTACACTATAGAATATCTGGAAGGCAATGTCTTACCTTATTCTGTTGAGGTCTTCCTCTTTGTTCTGGTTACCCAATGGCATTAGAATATTCTGGTTTGTTGCAGCGATCAAGGACGTAGGCAGTGCGTATGTAACAGTTGAGCCAGGTGATGTCCACACTAATATTGTCATGGTACACTTGGATGTGGACAAAATTAGTCCTGATGACTTTTGCCAACGAATGGCCATGGTATGTTTTCTGCCCTTATAAATTTGTACACAGCTACTGACTCTAACGTACATTGCAGGTAACAGATCAGGAGCTGGTGGAACTGAAAAATGCTGTTGTGGTAAAAATGTTTGCTCTGACAGCAACTGATGTACGATTTTGCCTGCATTGTGATATTACCAGAGAGGACGCTGAGTTGGCGGCCTCCAAATTTCAATATGTAATCAAAGAAATAGAATGTAGCAAATAATGTGCTCAATTTATGAGAATTTTTTTAGTTCTTCACATTTACTAGTTTTGAATGAACAGTGGAAATGAATAATAATAACAAATGATATATTTGGGAAGAAAATTTTATTACTTAGAGATGGGTAGGAGCACACAGCATTAAGGGGGCGCAGTATAAAAAATACAGTAAACCAGATGGCTCTGCAGCTACGAAACGTGTTACCATATTTTTGCTACTGCACCGCCATAATACTGTCATCTGCAATTTTTGGAAAAGTGGCAAGACAAGTGCCAGCAGGAAAGTGGACCTATTTTGTAGTTAATTATTTTCCTTTGTTTGATGGGAAATAATATTTATGTGCTAAGGTCCAGTTGCACTGCCTCCAGGAAACATTTGCTGGAAAAGTGCCAGAAAAGTTTCTTATAACTGTATTTATTGTCGAAACACGTTAGTGCAGGGGTTCTTAAACTGTGGGGTACACCTCCCCAGGGGAGGTGTGAGTTGCCACAAAAACTGGAAATAGTTTTATCCACATTTATGTATGCAAAACTCTAGAATGCCCATACCATGTACCATAATGGTACACCGAAGCAGGTTGGTGTAGTGGATTTGGAGTCCGCCTGGTAATCGGGAGGTCCTGGGTTCGAATTCCGGGGCCGGTGACCCTGACCGTGGTTTTCTGTGGTTTCCCACGGTCCCCCCTGGATAATTCCGGGGTTGTTTCCATAAAAATAAGCCACAGCCGCTTCCTTCTGCCCCTGTCCTTGGCCCCACCCATGTGGGAAGTAAGAGTCAGAAAAATCAAAGAAAACTGACAGTAGTATACTACCCCCCTAAAAGGGCTCTGCCCTATCACAGGGCAAAATAATTTAAAAAATAACAAAAATAATGGTACACAAAAAATACCCTTATTTCGTCAAGTCCAATGTTACTTTGTATCCACTTCCATGAAAAAAGTGCTACCAATTTCATCAAATACACACCCATTCAAATCTCCCAGTCAGTTATATTCACCTAAGCTCGTGCGACCTTGAACCCCCAAAAATTTCCCCTGCGGCACTAACTGCTGCCCCTTTACGACTAGTTTAACTATTTCATTTAAGGATATGACATTTAAATTATTTTCCTTGGCATTAATTATGCAATTTTGGAGAAGTACCATATTTTTTGGAAAAGTACCATAACTTTCCAGGGTTGGTACCATAAGCTCTATTCCGTGATCTGGCATCGCTGGGGAGGTGTCGGTCACAAGATCTTTCCCAAGGGAGGTGTGACAGCAAAAAGTTTAAGAACCACTGCCTTGTACAGGCATACAAGCCATGCATGGACCCAGAGAACGGGGAGCTGAGATCTTTCATTGGAAGGATGGAAGGTTTCATGACCCATTGGGACAAGTGGGAGGGGGTCATAGGCATGCTGGAAGAGTGGCTCATCTGGAATAGATGGGGCAGAGGGCAAGGAGAAGGGCAGCCAGGTGAGTTGATGATGCTTATTGACCCAATCATCATGGGAAAGGGTCATTGTGCAATGTGAGACTTGAATGTGAATAATTGTTTCCTTGTTAGCCACCGATGGGGATCCCAGCCACCTTCCATCAGAAATGCTTACAACTGATGGCCATGCTGAAAGTGATCCTGGTGGCTTACGACAGATGTCAAAATTGAAATGGACCAGTTCAAGGTGGAGGAGGTGACTATTGATATGGAAGGAGTGCAGGATGCAGGAAGTTGGGTAAGGTTAACTGCTGGAGAAGCCAGTCATGAAACACATAGGCCATAGGGTGCTTATGGTAACTATAGTGCTGCTGGACAGTTCAACTGGAATGTCCATGGAACTAGTTCATACAGAGTTGATCACTTAGAGGCTAGGCTCAAAGTGAGTTTGTGCTCACCTCAAACTCTGGCATTTAAGGTTGAATGGAAATGCATAATGAAGGTTGTTTGGGTTTTGACCTTGTTTCACTGACATGCTAGGCAATAGGCATGGATTGGATAAACAGTATTACAATGGGATAACTCATATGGATGAAATTATGGCATCATACTACCATCATTTCAGGACTATATGATGTTTTCCCACATCCTACAGGATTCTCAGATGCAAATTTTGGAAGGGCAGACTTCAGAGAACATTAGAGAAACTAATGCCCTGATGGGTTACAATGACCCTGGAGCTGGAAGTTCGTCAAACCAACGTATTTCATTACGCAGTAGTCATTATACGTTATTATGCATTCATGAATGACGGGCTTGGTGAGTGTGGAAATAATATTGAAGTACTCAATGTAGAAGCAGTGTGCCAGGTACTTTGAGCAGTACAGTGGCCGTTATGTTGTATCATCAGTTCAACAAGAATTGTCCCAGTCATCCTGATGTGTGTGCTGCCCGCTCGACACACACCATGTAACTTACATGGTGTGTGTCGAGCGGCCAGCCCACACGTCAGGATGACTGGGACAATTCTTGTTGAACTGTTGATACATTGTTGCAATGTAGGCATACCACTCTTTGTGGTGCCATTAAAAACAGCAAGAACCTTTCTCATTGACTTACATCATAATTTTATCTGTTATATGCCATTTGACTTTATGTAGCTGAATTGCTGGAACCAATAAATTACCTGACTAAAACGCAATGTGAATCTTCCATACATTGGCTACGACGTGGGGTCTTTAAGGACCCCATGCGGTTTTCATTTTTAAAAAAATGTGACAACACTAAAGCCATTCTTCCCCACTAAATTCGGCCTGTATTCTCATCTGTATGTGTAAAAAAAAATCGATCTCCTGTGACCATTAGTTGAGTCATAAGGGACTTGAGACTCCATTATCGCAGGTTCGTAGCCTTCCAGCTCGATGCCGTAAGTAATGGCTTATAACGTAAACCTCCCTGACGTGATCAGATCAATCCCCTTCGGACACTATTGGTCAATATGTCATCTAATCACTTGAGATATAGGTTAGTTTTCGACACATGTACCACATGTGCAAATTTGAGGCTCATGGAACTCGTAATCCCAGTTTTTGGAGGGTTTAGAGCAACATGTGCATAAGTGCCTCGTGAAAAAAAGTTTCAAGATAGAACCTTTTCGATTACCACTGATCATTTATATTTTTATTACTGTCATATGCACACTTTATAAAATACGATTTGCTGTGATGTGCTGTGCTGTGATTTGTGAGTTTGTTTGTCCCTTATGGAAATCCAGGGGAATGCCCCTACAGCGCTCACAGGGGGTTACTTTTTTCGAGGAATTTAATGCCGCACGTTTCAGCTCCTGAAAATCATCTTGACTCCCACAACACGCATATTCCTGAATCTTCTCACTACTCGGGCACCAACAATAACCAACTTAACAATATTAACGTACCGGTATATCAACATCAATAACAATATATTTCAACCATTTCTCTTTTTCCAAGTTCGCAATCCCATGGAAATGCCCTTATGCAACAATACCCAGCAAATTAAACCATCACGGGTATTTCATTTGCATCGATGTTTCGTTGTTCTATTTTTTTTTACACTTCCTATCACCGTAAATTCAAGGCAAACCAAGGCAAGACGCCCACCTAATGTGAGTTTGTTTGGTATGGTCATTCCAGGATTTTGTGGGTTATTTGGATGTGTGTGTGTGTGTGGAAGTAGACTTCCAGACACAAATATTATATCTCGACATACAACATTACTCAGTGTTGAAAACAAACTTTCCCACCAGACATCTGTGCTTACATTTCTAAAGTTCTTCAGGGCAAACATATGGAACAAGGTGGGGGTGTGAGGTGTGGTTGGTGGGTGAAGGGGTCAAAAATTCTGGGGGGGAAATAACACATGGCTGCACAGCATTTTCCTAGGCCAACTCTATCCGCATTCATCTTTTTACACATCCAATCGGCATATCTGTGTCGACTACGCTATAACTGAAAGAGGTAATTTATCACAAACAATGACAAACTTTGGCTGCTCGAGTTTGTACCAATATATCGGGCGAGTTGTCTTAGGGCGACTATATGTACGTCGGGCAAATTTACATCGGGCCAAGGTCTTCTAGATGACAATATGCCGTGCGTCTTTTCAAATGTAGACATTGGCTTTCACATTGCTGTTCCCAAATTTCAAAGTGCATGCGCCTTTGTTAATAACAAAAGAGTCACCCAAACGTGAATTCTGTAGGGAGTGTAGGAGGTGCACAAGAGGGATAAACACAGTATGGAGGCATCACTCGGGCCGTTGTCTCTCTAGGGGTGTGTGAGTGTGATGTAAGGTCTGTGTCTCTATTTTCCTCCATAATAATTACAGGATTCTGAACATGCCATACTGTACTGGCTGCTGATGCCCCGTCATCCCAGAGGACCAGTACTACGCAAGTTGTGGGAGATGCCTGGCGCCCCAAACCCCCGAGACGAATACTGGTAAGTATTTCCCAGTTAGCAAAATGCTTGGCAAAATGTTTATGTTCCGGAGTGGAGATTTCCTGTACATAATTATGACACAAGTACTGTACGACAAAGAGCTGGTACAGGTACAATGAATGCATGATGACGCGTTCAACACAGTTTATGTAGCTCCTTTATGACAAGTATAGGAACATGTTTTTAGAAAGCATGAATCACCTGCCATTGGAAGTGTCTGGTTCAACTATTTTTTTAAATACCGAAGAGTTTGTTCTCATAGGGGTCTAATGGTCGAAGGCAAAGCATACTGGTATTCACAAAAATCATGAACAATAACTAAGATTGGAATGTTACATTGAAGATATCTTCTTGCAATTATTTCCACATATAAAGCAATAATAATGATTTTATTTAGATGGGGTGTTAGAAAAACAGGAAAATTACTTTGCTATACTTTAAAAGTCACAGATCTTCCTACTGTATGAATACTAGGACTATGAAACAGTTACATTATTGGAACACTTCTTTCTCATGCTATAGAATATGTAAATGGTACGCGTATAAATGGCTCACAATCAATCGACGGCAGCCTACGTTTGTACGTAAAATACTGCAGTAACCCTTCTGATAAATTGGACATGTATGAAAATTAATATGTTTTGTAGGTGCAGGTGGGTCCACCGAGGGAACCCCCAAGTTCGACAAATTTCTGGAAAATAGGGAACAAAAGGAGCAGGAAAGAAGGGGTCATTTCGTTGAGGGCAAGAGAATGCGGCTTTCCACTGGCCGGGCAGCCATTGGAAATGTGACTGTAAGTATATGGGTGATTCTCCAAAAACTTACCAATACCATGTCCTGGCATAATAACTCAAAAATGGCTTGACTGAGAGAGTTGATTTTTTAAACATTTGGAGAAGCAGTTGACACCTAGCCATCCCCATGAAAACAAAGAAAAATATTAAATTAAGTTTTACTGCAAAAAATGTCTAAGGGCCTAAAATCACTATTCTTGGCATGTACCGATCTCATTTTAAAGCATGCTATATTCTCTTACAATTTTATCATTAACATTAGACAAGTTTCAATACTATATTTAAATTGTAAATACCGGTAGTTGAAGGTATAAATAAACAACATTTTTAAAACGATTTATTCATTTGACATGACCTTGCTGCATCACTCCAAAGTGTGTCCCGAGTTTTCCCAGAACTAAAAAGTTCACACTCCTGGCTCATTTTTCTATGTCACATAATAGCTTAAATGTTCCACTTCCCCTCCAAACGCGGCTGCGAAAGCAAGCAGTTGAACAAGGCTCCCGAGTTAAGAGATAAGAGCTCGACACTACGCTTGAAAAATGGGGGCTTCGGTGCAAGAGATTGAGGTCCTACTTCAACGTGCAGAGGAAAGGATGGTGTTGAGGATGAAGAGCGAGATATCACTGGTGGTGACAGAGGCAATACAAGAACAAGTGATAGTGGTGCAAGCACGGATGGGGCAGTTGGAGGAAGAACTGAGGTCTGCAAAAAGTCAAATGGCAGTACTGGAACAAAAGGTGACGGAGTTGGAGGACAGAGGCAGAAGAAAGAACGTGATCCTATTTGGGGTGGGGCCAGATGGGCAGGAATCGTGGGCCAAAACCGAGAGCACTGCACTGAAGGTACTGCGTCATTTTGGAATCATCTCAGGTGATTACAACTTATCCGTGGAGAGATGTCACCGACTAGGGAGGCTGCGGCAGGGTCACCTCCGTCCCATTATACTCCGCTGCACATTCTTCAAGGACAAAGAGGCGTTATTGGGCAACGCAGGAAGGTTGAAGAACTCAGAACTGTCGTTGTCAGAAGACTACTCGTTGCAGACAAGGGAGATCCGTCGTCAGCTTTGGCCGTATGTGAAGAGAGCTAAAGAAGAGGGCAAGACGGCGGTATTACGTCGAGATCGGGCAAGAATCGATGGGCGCTTTTTCACACTGGATCAATTGAAGGAGGACAAGGAAGACGGTTCCCAATTACAGCCTCGGGAACAACGATACCGTGAAGATGCAGGGCAAGTTGGTACAACAACTAAGGGAGGATTTGGATCCACAGCAAAGCGACCAGCCTCGCAATCGCCTCAAGGTCAACTGCCGCACAAATCAAAAGGAGGAGCGGCTCTTGTGACAACAATCGATGAAGATTAACAAGTTGACGAGAGGATTATGCGAGTCCCGAAGAGGTCTAAAGAGTATGGTGTTAGTTGTACAAAGGGTTTAGTGAAGCCCGCTGAAATTGTGTGTGAAAGTGTCAGTGAACAGGCCCTAAAGGGGCCACATCCAGAAGGCGAGGGTTTGAATAAGCCACAAGTAGTGCAGTGTGAGTACCAAAGTAGTGAAAGGGCAGTTAACTCCCAATATGGCTTCTTGCAACGGGCTAATTTACAATATAGAGTAGCAGCATGGAACGTAGCAGGTCTAAGCATAAACGAAGCTAAGAGCGAGTGCTACAAGTTTGAACCGGAACTGGAAGTTATAGGATTAATAGAAACATGGGATATGAAATGCAGTGAATTTTTGGAGAAGGGTGACTGGTGCTACTTTCAAGTGAGTGCTACAAAAGTAGCGAGAATGGGGCGACCAAAGGGAGGCTTGTCGTTAATGATAAAAAAACACTGGAAACCAAAGTTGTACTATTCAAACCTGATGTACATTTTTGTCGAATTGGTGGTACCGAGTTATCCTCAGCTGTTAGTAGGTCTGGTATATTTTTCACCTGCGGTCCAATTGGAGGACGAGTTACGGAAACTAGAAACCTTGATAATGAACTGGCAAGAGCAAAATTACGAAATAATCTTAATGGGTGATTTTAATGCTCGAGTTGGAGAAGAGAACCAAACAGCTTGTTTCGACATAGAAGAGGGACTACCTCTCCAAAACCATAGATGCTCAAAAGATAAGACATTGAATACAAAAGGGAGAAAGTTGTTGCACTTTCTAGAAATAAACTCTATGTACATGTTAAATGGGCTATCAAACTCAGACAGATTAGGGGAATTTACGTTTTGTTCGTCCCTGGCAAACTCGGTGATAGATTATGTGATAATAACACAAGGATTGTTAAGCAGAGTGTTAGACTTTAAGGTGTTGGAAATATTAGGGTCAGACCACTTCCCAGTAATGATAAATTTGGAGTCAGATATACCTAGAACGGAGAGCGTCCTGAGGAGGATGACAAATTGGAAAAAATTGGAGAGGGACAAGGCCACGTGGGAGAAGTCGGTCAACCAAATTGCAAGCTCCCTTCTGGCAAGTGACAAGTGTGTCCAGGAATTAGCGGTTGCATTGCCGACAAAATTAGGTCAAATGTTAAAAGATAAGAGGATCCTTATCTCAGTAGACGACGAACAAAAAAAGGTTGGCCAGAAGGGGAAACCATGGTTTGATGCTAGCTTGAAAAAAGCGAAAAAATTAGTGTTTAACCCTGTAATGCCCCTTGGGTCATATCTGGCACACCATTTAGAGCAATTTGGCACTTACAGGAAATATAAAAATGGCAAAAATTGCAAAAATTGCACTAAGGTGTGTGCCAAATATGACCCAGTGGGCATTACAGGGTTAAATCTCTATGGGCCTGGAAAAACGATCAAACCGAACTCTTACGGCAAATTTATTGTAAGAATGCGGTCTTGTATAAAAAAGAATTACACGCCAAAAGACGATATTACAATAGTAACACATTACAGGATTTATTAGCATCAAAAAATCCTTCGGACTTTTGGGCCATAGTTAAAGCGAACAAGCACCAAGTTAAAACTAGAGTATCGATAAATGAGGGGACATGGTTAGACTATTTGCAAGGGTGGCATCTGTCAAGGCCGCCAATCGTGTTACCGTTATCAAGAAACTTGTTTTCATTAAATAGGGTCGACAGCCCAATTACGCTGAAAGAATTACAAGTTGCCTTAAAGAGATTAAAAAACAGGAAAGCAGGAGGTCCAGACAGGATCCCAAACGAACTGTATAAAATTGACTCTTTAGATATACAGTTATTACTCGTTAGGATATTTAATGGGTTTTTGTCTACAGGGAAGTTACCTCCTACCTGGATCGAGATCTCGGTGACACCAATATATAAGGCGGGACCGGCAGAAAGGCCAGAAAATTATCGTCCGATATCCCTATTGAACAATGTTCTCAAACTATTTTCCTCACTACTAGAGGCGAGGGTAAGGAATTGGGCCGAAGAAAACGAATTGTTATCTGAAAATCAAGCAGGTTTCAGGGGGGGAAGAGGGTGTGCGGACCACATCTTTGTTCTGTCACTATTGATCCAAAAATATACAGCTCCCAAAAGAGGAAAACTCTATGCTCTTTTTATAGATCTAGCAAAGGCGTTCGATTCAGTTGAACACAATAAGCTGTTCGAGAAATTAATGAGCATAGGATTTAGCCACAGTAGAGTAATTAAATGTCTGAAATTCATTTACTCCACGGCAAAAATAACGTCACAAGATGGGACAAGAAAAATTCCTATAACACGAGGCGATCTTCAAGGTGAGCCGATGAGTCCCCTATTATTTAACCTCTATTTATCAGACTTGCCGCAGATCTTTGATAACAAAGGGATTGTGGGTGTGAGATTTGATCAAAATGATCCCGAAATAACATTTCTCCAATTTGCAGACGATATTGTGGTTCTGGCAAGCAACCCGCTAGATATTAAGAAAAGTCTGATAGCTCTATCTGATTATTTTGATAAAAATGAGTTAGTCTTAAATGTATCTAAAACGAAAGTAGTAACATTTCGTAAAGGCGGTAGAAGTTCGTCAAAGGAAAACTTTTACTGGAACAATAAGAAATTAGAGATGGCGAGTGAGTACAAATACTTAGGGGTGCTATTTGCCGCATCCACTAGTTCAGCAAAGACGTCGCAATACTTTGTGAACAAAGGATTTGCAGCGATAAATATGTTATGGCCAACTATGATTAATCTGAAAATAAGAAACTTAAAGACGGCCTTCAAACTGCTAGACTCAAAGATCATCCCGATGGTAATGTACGGGGCAAGTTTTTGGGCACTGGACTGGAAAAAGGAGATTGAACGAATCCAAACGTACTTTATTAAGAAATTTCTAAACCTTCCCCGAAATACAGCCGGCTATTTTGTTCGTCTAGACTCTAGAGACTGGAAGAAGGAACCTAACAGTAAACATTTTTAAACAATTAATACAATTTTTGATGAAAACAATGTCACTACCAGATACGAGATGGGCAAAGGTTGCTTTGATTTGGGCGTTAAAAACCCCGATTAATCTAAAGTGGCAAATGGGGGTAAAGGAAGTATTTAGGATGAGTGGCTTCGGCTGGCAAGAATGGGTAAGAGGTGGCGATTACTCAAATGTCCTAGCTTTGGTAAAAAATGTGGCAGCAGCCACACTTATCCAGGACATGGCAGACGTAGCAAAATCAACCCGATACAATTACTATCTTGACCTTGTCCCGGACTCAGGAATGGCTCAATATTTTTTGTACGGATTGCCCTTGCAACATATTCGGTTGGCAAGCAACCTGAGGAATCAATCACAGTCATTTTATATTAAAGGGTACAAATTTTCCACTCCTCATGACGCACACTGTTCCTTGTGTAGTACTGACGAAACCTGGTCTATCCATCATTTATTGTACGAATGTAGATTTTTTGAAGCAGTGAGATCAGACAAATTGGACAATGTAATAAGTATCCCAAGAGTGCCGCCGTATAAAATGCACACGTTGTTTGCTTCAATGCCAAAAAATGCCATTTATCAATTGTATTCATTTTTTTTGGCGGCAGGAGATTATCTAGAATTTTGTGACATAATCTTGTAAGTAAGGGCAGCATTAATGAGTGATTGTAAATGTGTATCAAGGGAAGTCTTCCCTCAAGTACCCTAAGGGGTGAATGGGAATAAAATTATTATTATTATTATTATTATTATTATTATTATTATTATTATTATTATTATTATTATTATTATTATTATTATTATTATTAATAGCTTAAATGTTTTGAAATAACTGTGATTCCATGGCATGAAGGGTCTTCATGAACCCACAGAAATTTCCAGAGTCAACATTTGTTCTGGACCGTGATATTAATCCTAATGCATCCAAAGCCATTCTTCTGGTTCCCAAACTCCCGGAAATGATAAGTTCACACTCCTGGCTCATTTTTATATGTCACAGAATAGCTTAAATGTTTTGAAATAACTGTGATCGCATGCCATGAAGGGTCTTCATGAACCCGCAGAAATTTCCATAGACAACATTTGTTCTGGACCGTGATATTAATCCTATTGCATGCATAGGGTCATTCTTCTGGCTCCCGAACTCTTGGAAATAATATTCACTCTCCTGACATTAGAATATCAGAGTTAGTTCTCCATATTTTTCCCTGATTTGTGACCTCATATAGAGTAAGTGAGAATTTTTCCAGATTTTTAAAACAAGTTTTGAAATTCATTAATTCTTGCTTTGAAAATGGTAAGTTTTTGGAGAATCACCCATATACTTAAACACACTACTGCCTTGTCTCCGCTACACAACCTCGGACTTAAACCTCTCAGATCGGAAAATTATTTACGTATACATTAGATTGGAGTAATGTCACTTTTTTGTATCTTGTCAAGTGTACAGTACATTACAAACACAATTTTGCAATTCCCTAGTCCCTATTCATCCTGTTTTTCGGTAGATTTATCTGAAAAATGCAACTTTCTTCGTATTATTAGGCTACTCCAGCATGTAACACTTATAATAATAATAATAATAATCATCATCATCATCAACAACATCATGACATTTCCCTATGAGGGGTAGTCAGCGATGAAGGGAGACGCAAGCTAACCCAACATATGAACTAAATTAAACCTTGTGAAAATAAACCTATAAACAACCCATCCCACACCCCACCCCTGCCCATCTCACAAAGGAAATGTAAGTGTTGTCAATGGTGTTTCTGAATCAAACTTGGCACAATGATATAGGCAGGTAAGTTATTAAAGAAAATGCAAAAAAATTGGGGGATGCCCACAAGGTCAAAAGTTATGACCTTTTGAACTCACAAGGGACACTTTCCAATTTCCGCCGATTTCTTGCCGATTTTCTTGAAATTCGGTACATTGGTAGGCCACCCCGAGGGATGAAAAACGCACATAAAGTGACCTGCTCCCGGTTGGGGACAGAGGTCAACTCTGAAATCCCGAAAACTCACCGATTTTCTTGAAATTCAGTGCATTGGTAGCCCCCAAAAAGGGGTCACCGAGTCATTTTGAGCAGGTCACTTTAGACGCGTTTTTCATCCCATATGGACGAAGTTTCATATCAAGTTTCAGATGTCGCACTCAAAAACGCAGACATTTTACTGCATCACTGGAAAGAGATAATTACTCTGATTACAATGAGCTATATTGCTAGATCGCAGCCATATTTGAAAAAGTCGCTTCTGAATTTGTTCGAAAAAAAAATACATTTTTTTTTCTCAAATTACGTGCCCGATTGACATCAAATCCAGCTTGTAGCTCTTGAAAAATTCAGAAGATCAAGTTCACTCATTTGTCATAAGCCAGAAGCATAAACCACCTGCAGATGAAATGAAGCGTCATACATTAGCACCTACAACAGTTTGTAACAATGTGTTCCAATCATGTCCGTACAACGATCACATCTTACGTATAATATGACAGTGCGGGATAGTACTGTACAGTATAAAGAGAGCGAGAAAGGCAGGGAAAATGTTTTTAAATATATATTTTTGTCGGCTCGGTAGAAGGCCATTGGCCGATTGCATATAAAATTTTTTTAGTCGTAATCGTTGTAATATTGAAGATGTTCGAAAAGGAAAACCGAAAATGTTCAAAACTACTCCAGTTATACTTATATATGTGACTCTGGGTACAAAATGTCATGCAAAAAGTCGCCAAGTCACCAGAGTAAGATTTGTAAAAACCGTCGATTAGTCTTCGACTGCGATTAGTCAATTTCCTTACGGCCTCACGATTACGACTAAAATTTTTGTATATGCAATGGGCCCATGGCCTTCTACCGAGCCGACAAAAATATATATTTAAAACCATTTTCCCTGCCTTTCTCTCTCTCTCTCTCTCTCTCTCTCTCTCTCTCTACTGTACAGTACTATCCCGCACTGTCATATTATACGTAAGATGTGATCGTTGTACGGACATGTGATTGGAACACATTGTTACAAACTGTTGTAGGTGCTAATGTATGATGCTTCATTTCTTCTGCAGGTGGTTTATGCTTCCGGCTTACGACAAATGAGGGAACTTGATCTCCTGAATTTTCCAAGAGCTATAAGCTGGATTTGACGCCAATCGGACACGTAATTTGAGAAAAAATAATATTTTCTGTATTTTTTTTCGAACAAATTCAGAAGTGACTTTTTCAAATATGGCTGTGATCTAGCAATATAGCTCATTGTAATCAAAGTAATTATCCCTTTCCAGTGATGCAATAAAATGTCTGCGTTTTTGAGTGCGACATCTGAAACTTGATATGAAACTTCGCCCATATGGGATGAAAAACGTATCTAAAGTGACCTGCTCAAAATGACCCGGTGAGGCGGTGACCCCTTTTTGGGGGCTACCAATGCACTGAATTTCAAGAAAATCGGTGAGTTTTCGGCATTTAAGAGTTGACCTCTGCCCCCCCCCCCCCAAAAGACGGGTCAACCAGGTCATTATGAGCAGGTCACTTTATGTGCGTTTTTCATCCCTCGGGGTGGCCTACCAATGTACCGAATTTCAAGAAAATCGGCGAGACCTTGGAAAGTGTCCCTTGTGAGTTCAAGAGGTCATAACTTTTGACCTGGTGGGCATCCGCCAATTTTTTTGGCATTTTCTTTAATAACTTACCTGCCTGTATCATTGTGCCAAGTTTGATTCAGAAACGCCATTGACAATACTTACACTTCCCTTGTCAGATGACAGACACTGAATATTAAATTTAAATATTACACTATGCAATACGGTACTTCACCAAATCAAGCCCCCTCGCCACCAGCCACTACTCCGGACGCCCTGGTCATGCCGATGTGTATGGCATCACCCTTGCACCTCATCGACCCCGCCAAGGGCGTCCCCTCTACTCGCCGGAGCGAAGGAAGCCTTATCCTCAAACCTATTTACCCATTAATAATCATAATAATAATAATAATAATAATAATAATAATAATAATAATAATAATAATAACAACAACAAAAACAACAACAACAACAACAACAATAATAATAATAATAATAATAATAATTGGGTGATAGGCGTACCCCTAGGGGTTTTCAGCCAGACCTTTATTTTAACGTTGGTACAACTTTGGGAATCCTATTATTGAAGCGCCCGGGCCCACGGGAGGATGGCAGGAGGGGATGTGCAAGTGCAGTGCCTTGCCTGAAATGTGGTCGTTTTGTGAGCTCCCCCAGGTGGATTAGTCTGAGGAAATTCCACCCGAGACGAAGTCAGACGACTCATGAACTCTGCACGAGATGAAGGGGGTGTCCCGGGGGTGGGATCGAACCCGGGACCTTAACATCCGTGGGCACATACTTTACCACAGCACCACTCCGCCTCCCCTGCATGTAACACTTATACGTATTAGCCAAAGAGCCAATGGCCATCCAGCAATCATCTTGTAGTTATAATGTGGTAAAATAACAATGAGATAAGTAACTAATGATGCTGTTCTCTACAGGTGAAGGTGTCCCTCATGAGGCTGTCACCTCATGGGGATCGCCTGACACGAGTCAACGCCACATCCGAGGACGATTGGAATGGTAAGACTCTATGAAATATTGTAATTAATCCATTACCCTAGCAACAGCATAATTAATAGAGAGCGAATCATATACCGTTCACCTTTATTGGGGACATGAAAATTTCTTTGCATATACAGGGTGGACGGAAAGTTTCGGACCCCCCCCTCCAANTTCGGCCCCCCCCAGGTTTTTTAACCCTACTTTTCGCAGCGTCTTTTCGCATCTTTTAAAAGTCCACAAGCAGTTCTAATGTACTCTATCTTTTGAAGCATAATCTTGAGAAAATCTGAGCACCTTCTCTCTCGCAATTCCATTAATAACTTCGCCTCTGTGACTCATCTAAGCATCCTATCTGTTTTGCTTTTATTTTGCTTGTTGCCTTGGAGGTCATATTCTGCGTCAGATAAGGTTTTTATGACCCTTTTCCATGAGTTCCCCTTCATGCAAATGTTGTGAACTCACTCCTGACCTAATTTTTCGCATTGGTCCATAACCTGGTCCAATAAAAATTTGAAAAGGAATGCATGAAATGGCGGACCCGGATGCATTACTTTCGAATTCTCACATTGGTACCATCACATGTGTCTCCATTTTTACTTTCAAATAATTTTTTGGTGCGAAAGGACGTGAACGAAAGGATGTGTCATGTTGATTAATTTACCAAGGTAGGACTGTTTACTGTCCTTTCGCACCAAAAAATTATTTTAAAGTAAAAATGGAGACAAATGTGACGGTACCAATTCGAAAGTAATGCATCCGGGTCCACCATTTCATGCATTCCTTTTCAAATTTTTATTGGACCAGGTTATGGACCAATGCGAAAAATAAGGTCAGGAGTGAGTTCGCAACATTTGCATGAAGGGGAACTCATGGAAAAGGGTCATAAAAACCTTATCTGACGCAGAATATGACCAGGGGTCCTCCAAGGCAACAAGCAAAATAAACGCAAAACAGATAGGATGTTTAGATGCGTCACAGAGGCGAAGTTATTAATGGAATTGCGAGAGCGAAGGTGCTCATATGTTCTCAAGATTATGCTTCGAAAGATAGTGTACATTAGAACTGCTTGTGGACTTTTAAAAGATGTGAAAAGACGCTGTGGAAAGTAGGGTTAAAAAACCTGGGGGGGTCCGAAACTTTCCGTCCACCCTGTAGTTGGTATGCCATATGGCAGGTGGCAGTTACAAGTACATTCACCTCTTCAAAAGAAAAACTTGGGCGTACGTAACATAATAATGTGTAAAATTTATTTCCGATGAATCTCATTTTACACAAAATTTGGCACAAAATTTAGGCTATTCCATGTCTAAACTGGATAACTACTTTTGAAATGAACTTAAATGATCATTAAAGTTGGCGCACATTGTACAGTTATATTTTAATCCTTGCAGAGTACATGGCATCCAAAACTGCGCCAGCCGCAACAACTCCGGCAGCACTGATCCGCAGCATTACTGCTAGGCAAGCCTTTTGCCAGGTTGTAGGGCCAGCGACTGCTCAGGTATGGAAACAACTTAATAAGGTTATAAGTTCTATATTTGCATGAGAACAAATTGACCAGGGATGCAATTATAGCGTACACAATTAAAATGTGGCTGTTCCATAACACAACATGTACAGTACCGTCATTTTTAAAAATAATATGAAAACAGCCTATAAGACGAAATATTTTGCATGACTTCTTTCTGGTACCAGTACCTGATTATTATTATTATTAATGCATGATATGCGACTTTTTAAAAAGGCAACATTATTTTTCATATGGATGATGCATAGCAAACTGCTGTGAAGATGGATCTACATATTCTTACATTTTATTTTCATTTTTAAAATAAATGAACCTGTTTGATGAATGGAAGTGTTGGCGCCCAGTCATGGTTTTACATAAATTCATGCATGGGTATACAGTACTAGAAAATACGAAACATGATTGATATAGGGCAAGCTCAAAGAACATGGTTAATATGTAATGTCTGATGTGCATAATGTTATGATTTCTAAGTCATTCAACGAGACACCCTTTCAGTAGCCTACACACTGTTATTTATTTACATTACATTTTTGCAGATGGAACACGACGCGGCATCTGTGGGAGACCAACACCATGGCCAGGCCTGTCACGAGGTCAGATTCAAGAGGCCCCAAAAGCAGAGAGTGACGTACTAAGGTGCACATTTAAAGAGAAAATTTATTCTCAATATAAACAACTGTTCAGGAAAAGAAAGGACCAAGTCCGCATAAATTAAAGGTTCACAATAAATTGGGATGTGGAGAATGGACGGCTAGGAAGGTCAGATTAACAACCATAACAATCCTGAACAAAATATCCAAATCATGTTTACAACCAGAGTCATAACCAACACACTTGGCACTCATGGAAATAACACTCCACACTCACTTTCACTTTCCACGCCCGCTTCACGCCCCACTGGCACGGAGCAACAAGGAAGCGCAGGCCCAAAAAAAAGGTATGCACGGGCGCAATTAAACCACACGCACCGTAACACACATACGTTCAATAGAAGATCCAGGTCTGGAATTCCTGAGTCGAGCAATCACTCCGGTGAGACGACAACTCCTAGTTGGCGTCTAAGAAGTCCAGAGTACAACTTCACCAGTGTTGTTGAACACAGGCCTATACCGCCTACTTCACCACTGTCGTTGAACACAGGCATCTACAGCCTACAGTGTCAAACAGTGCGACACGTCCCCAATAAAAAGGGGAAGGGAGGGAAGGCAAAGGAAACGACCGTGTACAATTTTACCACGGCCTCCGAACCTTCAAACAACTGGCAAGTAACGGGAACCCACCCGTACCACAGCAACTCCCCAAAATTACGTACAAGTACCCTACTCGTACAACCCAAAGGGGGGGGCAAAATAGCAAGTCACCCAGCGTACACAGAGCATACCAGCTCCGCTGAGGAGACGCCACACACTGACCACGCAGGGCCAGAAAAACTCTTCAAGAAAAAAAATCCTAGCGACTAAGCAATTCCATTTTACAAGCCGAGTCCGTGAGACAGGCCAGTCCAAAAGTCACACGTGACAAGGCCCAAGAAGGATACCTGTATGATCAAAATTAATAATAGTTATGCAGTGCTTTACATTGTTATGTGCACTCCGTCGCACCTGCTATTCTCAGCTTGTGCTCACTGTACATTATCTGTAAGTTGTTCTGCTTTTTCTTACAGTGAGTACATTGGCATAAATGATGCAGATATTGCTGCCTCGAGCAGTAAGGATGACGATGCCCGAAGTCCACATGTGATCCACACACGTAAGTCATGCAGCTTGCAATGATACCTCCCCCACAACTACCTGCTCTCATCTTTGCAGATGAAACTGCATCCACATCTGGTGCTGGAGAATTGGCGTACGAGAACTTACAGATATTGCTGTCAGCTCATGCAGGTTCCCAAGTTGACACGAACAACACGCACTATCTAGACGCCAAACGAACTGCCATTTGGCAAAATGGTCTTTGTTTTTATAAAAGGTGCAAACTAGACCATTCTCATGAAGGTGTTGAGTGTCCACTTCCAGGACGAGGAGGGAGTGGATGCTGGGGCCATAAGAAAGGAACTTTTTCCCCCTTTTTTGGAAGAGGGCAAGAAGCATGTTTTGAGGGCGACTTAAAACTTGTCCCGAGAGCGGATGCAACAGGCGACCCGACCTTGTATGAGATAATTGGCATGGCCATAGCGCATTCCATTGTGCATGGTTGTCCTTCATTATCTGGTCTTGCCCCATACATCTTTGGTGTAGCCATCGGGATGACTGAGGATTCACTACGCAATTTTGACAACGCTATTGGCCACAGTTGAATGATGTACCTGGTCATGCAGCTACTATGGATACCATGCAGCTGTTGACAGAGGTGTGCATGTCTGCCGTCATTATATTCATGAGCTTTTAATGTTTCATCATTTAAATTTTCATTCAAAGAAGCATCTTGGTGATTTCTGTGATACAAGTGGCCATTAGGGGTCGCGTAATTACCACATGACCGGTTTTGGGGGAGGAGGAGGGGGGGGTGTCGTGTCAGCGGCAGTTCACGTGGCATCTCTGAACACGGTGAATGGGCACATATGGGAGCTTTTACAGATGCACATGGGTTCAAAATAAACTAAAATTCGAAATCAGCGACCCCGAAAACATGGGGAGACATGTTTTTTACGTGCTTAAACAGTTTAGTTGAGGAGATATTATTTTCGATCGCGTTTTTTCCTGATAACATTGACATTTAAAAAACCATGTGAAAAAAAGAGGGGAGGGGGTTCCAATGGATACCACGGTCGGTCACTGGGAGGAGGGGGGGATCAAAAAGTGGCCTAAAATCGGTCACGTGGTATTTGCACGATCCCTTACAGGTTCAGGCCCAGATTTCATTCATTTTGATTCATTCAGTAGTATTGGTGGCTTAGCCAGGAATCATACTTATGGAAGAATCATGTTCATGCTATCATCATCTTATCATCACCATTCTAGCAGAAAATGTTTATATGTCTATGTCAGTTGCAGCAGTGCACCACCAGGCAATTTGGGAAGGTGAAAACGGGTCAGTATACACAACCATTATGAATAATTGTGCTGGATGGCCCCCCCTGCGGGACCTGACTGATTTCCATGAGTGACATACCATTTTCCACCTTGTACTGATGACTGAGTTGCTCAGAAAGAGATCTCACCAACTCAGTAGCCTGTGCAGGGGAATGGAGGTGTTAGGATTCAGGAAGCTTTTGACAGTTAGTATTGAGGTTATATTTTCATTGGTAACTTAGAGGTTCTCCCTCACACTATGGCAGCTCACTGACTTGTGATCATCTGTTAATGTATTACAGAAACACCCGCAACTCTGCCAGGATTTGTTCTTATCAGAGAAGCTATCGCCAGAAGTGCTGTGTGGCCTGATTACATCAGAGAGACCAACATCTCATCCGCAATCGCAGGCCTACGACTTTCTCATGCCCTACATCAGAGAGAGTAAGTATGGTGATATTAATACACCAATCTGATTTCAGAAACATATTGCATTAGTTTCATTGGGAAGGAGCCAAAGCAACTAAGGCTCTCTGGTTCTTGTGTCAGACTTCCTCTATAATTTACTGCATAATGTTATTGGGTGCCATCCAGAGTCACCAGCAACAGTTTGGAGCAGTTGACTGAGGAAAGTCACATCCAGGGTCGGGTGTTTCGCCTAGCTTGGGCCTTTGTGTGCACCAGACTGCTAAAGTTACTAAGGCCAAAGATAGTGTAGGGGGGGGAGGGCTTCTTTATCACTGCAGCAGCTTCCACCAGCACTGGCGGCTTTGCCCAGCACTGGCGGCTTTGCCCATCTCTGTTAATTCGGCCTTACTGTGGCCAGTTCAGACCTGGAAGACATTTCCTCACGAAACCTAATGTTGGTCATGTGCTACTGCTGGTGGCCATCTCCACAGACATTTTAGCCACAAACTGTACCCAGGTCCTGACCCACCTACGCTGAAATATAATGGAACCTTTACCTGCAATAACGATGTAAGTGACTTGACACCGTTTTTGAAGCGTTCACTCGTGCGCACTCCCCATACTCTGGACTCCATGCTGGGTTGACACTGGTAGCTGCGGACTAGCATGCCATGTAGTTGTGGCGAAAAGAAGGGCTGGGTTTCAAACCAACAATTTCAAACCTCAATTTCTCAGTTCAATCTTTTTGCGCTTATACCGTTATTGCGCGTAACTTGTAAGGGTTCAATAATATTTCATATGGAGGTGGGTGCAACACTTCCAGATCGCCAACATCCTATTATTGTTTTCCTCCCTCCATCTCCCTTCATTCCCTGTCGTCCAGGATGTCATCCGATACCCTATCTTGTTTCATTTTGCAAATAAGATGCAAAAAAGATGCAAATAAGATGTTTAAGAAATACAGGAATCCAATGTAGCCCATATCTAATTGCCTATCTATTGCAATTATTACAGAACTGTACACATGTACAGTACAATAAAATTAAGCATTGCAGAGAGTACTGAGAATATTATGTTGGTAGCACCCATTTGTGGTTGTAAGAATGAGTAATTAATATTTGATGGGATCAAGGAAAAAAAANACGCGGACGACCCAGCGATGGGTCTCTTCTGCCTGCGCACTCACTCACTCGATTTGTAAACAGTGGCAACAATGGAAGCGCTCTCCATGGGCTGATGTTTGAATTGGCCCGCCGGACAGGGTTGCCAGCTGGTAACGCAGCGCTGTTGCCGACGGAAAAAAAAACATTCAGCGACGGCTAATTTGTCCAGCACTGTACTGACTGTTAGTAAGGTCAACAGTGTCAATAATGCAAGTGAGTCTGTTTTCTGAAAGTAACCTGAGCCCTAGGGTGACCTGTTAATCAAACTAACGAGCTGTATCAGATACGTGTGGCTGCTGATAACACCATAGGACCATATTAGTTCCCATCACACCTTCACCAAAAGTAATATTGTGCTAATGTTGGTTTTTTTTTTGCACTGGTCTTTATTAGTGGTGTAGCCTAATTTAAGTGAAAAGTAGTGTCTAATACGGAATTTGTGGACTAATGCAATATTATTGGTCACAGCAGGTTGAACAATGACTATTTTATTTTTAATTTTAATTATTGGAATAATTTACCATTATTAGAGGTAGATACTGTTATATAGGCCTACATTATGAGTATCACTGTTCATTTGGTGGGCTGTGTAATGAAATTTGGGATTTCCTCTGCAGTGAAATCAAAGAAGTGTAAACTGGAATCAGGTGTGTGCCTGAGTAAGATGAGAGATGGTTACTATTGTGGTCTCAAGAGATGACTCTCTCAGTAAATTGCCCTGGTAATATTTTGAAACATGGAGTTACATGTAAGGGACATTTGTAAAAAATTCTCACTTTTACCTGCAAGATATACAATGTCATTTACACGGAACCAAGAAACCATAACAGGTCCACTATTCCCAATTCAGATATGATTATGTGACAAAATATCAAATTGAATAAATGTTGGCATCAAAAAAGATGGCNAGTAAGATGAGAGATGGTTACTATTGTGGTCTCAAGAGATGACTCTCTCAGTAAATTGCCCTGGTAATATTTTGAAACATGGAGTTACATGTAAGGGACATTTGTAAAAAATTCTCACTTTCACCTGCAAGATATACAATGTCATTTACACGGAACCAAGAAACCATAACAGGTCCACTATTCCCAATTCAGATATGATTATGTGACAAAATATCAAATTGAATAATGTTGGCATCAAAAAAGACGGCAACATAACCAACAGCATTCATCCCTGTTGACATGAAACCAGATTATCGACAATCTGTTATTGGCATACAGTGGTCAGAAAGTGACAATCAAAATAATTATAATATTGGATGACTGGTAGAGGAATGTGGATCCGAGTTCCTCAATGCTGTGTAAATGGGCCCTATGTTTTGGAATGCGATAAGATTACTGTGGGTAATACAATATTCATGTGGGGGTAACTAGTTAATTTTCTTTAATCCCATGACATTTGGCAATAGACTGGAAGGTAATAGTATTACAGTAAAACCCCTCTAAGTTGGACACTCACGGTTCCACAAAAAATGTCCAACATAGAGGGGTGTCCAACTTAGAGAGATAGGTATCATCAGTGAAACAAGAATTGTCCCAGTCATCCTGACGTGGGGGCTGGCCGCTCGACACACACCATGTAAGTTACATGGTGTGTGTCGAGCGGGCAGCACACACGTCAGGATGACTGGGACAATACTTGTTTCACTGATGATACTGTACAGGGTACGGTCATGCATGCCCATGATGAAAACACCTTCATAAAAATTTTTACAGTACGTAGTGTACAGTACACTACTGTACAGTACATATATGTACAGTATTATCCATAGAGAACATATGGGACTAAAGTACAGTACAGTACAGCGTTACATGATTCTGCGATATGGACCCTCACTTTTTACAAAAGAAATCAGTCAGCCTGGGCTGTTTCAGTTTGGCCACCATTGATAGACACCATGAGTTCAGTTTCGATGAGTTTTCGGGCTGCATAAATGGTGTCCATCACGTTTGGGTGGGAGGCCAAGGCACATCGCTCCAATATATCGCAAAATCAGCAGGCTGGATGGAGATTTTTGATCCCATTCACTGTGTACCTGTCCAACTTAGGTGACAAAAAGCGTCCAACTTCGAGGATAGAGGGGTGTCCAACTTAAGAGCTAATATGCCCATACAAATGGATAGGCTTTTCCACGGTTCCACGAAAAATGTTCAAAATACAGGGGTGTCCTACATATAGGGGTGTCCAACAACAGGGGTTTTACTGTATTAACATTTTATGGATACCCGGCGTTGCTCGGGTTATGAAATACTTTTCCATGTAGGTGTAAGTCATTGATTTGGTAGTAACCTTTGAAATAATTATGGCTATACAATGTTGGCATACCTGTAACATGGAGCATGTGCATGAAGTCCAAACACCAAACTGCGGATGTCAGATTGTAAGAGAGTACGCAATACGCCTTAAAAATCCAGCAAAAGTTTATAATGAAAAATTGAAGGTTGTGCAGTAAATGTAGAATAGCATTGAAAGACCAGCACCTCTCTTAGTCATTCCCCAACCCCAAAATGGCCAATCTGGCTTGGATGACTGTGCCAGCAGGCAGCTATGGGGTCGCTGGAGAACTCAAGGCCCACCACCACGTTAAGGTTAATAAGGCGGCGCATTAGTAAAAATACGGTAGGTGCATTTTTGAGGGAATTTTTAATTTTTGTGGCGAAACGCACCGTTAATCGGAAAAATCACGAAGAAGGTGCCCTGCGCAAAGGTTTGGCCTTTACTATATGGTACCATACTCGATATGATTGCATTAAAATTGTGGACATATGGGCGCAGAAGCGTTCCCGACTTTGTCGCATTTCCTGCCGCATGTTATTCAAGTGGGATTTTGGGGAACGCCATTTTCCTTTAACTTCAACTCGATGAAAAGGTCACTTCTAGGCTGAAAATGGCAAAATGACGACGAAGGTGCCCTGCGCCAGATCATGTCCTATTTTTTGGTGTAATTTTTGTGTCCATTGCACCATTTTTGCGCCCGTACGGCCGCAGAAGCGTGGACATGTCGAATCCCCATATGCTGCCCATGCATAAGCGAGTTTGTTTCAAGATCGTCGCCAAGGGCTTCATTGTTAC